>BQNB010020563.1:32610-64029 GCA_026074375.1 Tanacetum coccineum
CCCTATCCGGCGGCTGCCCCAACCAAACGCACCCTACACGGTGTTATAAACACCAAACGCACCCTAATCTATACCAAACCAAACGCACCCCGCTGTGGTGAAACACCACAGCCAAACGAACACCCCAAACGCACCCTTGTTGGTCATAAACACGAACCAAACGCACCTAAATCTGTCCTAAATCCAACGCACCCTTTGGCGCATTTACACAGCCAATACGCACCCTAATTTGTGAAAACCCACACGCACCCTAATTTGTGCTAACCCAAAACCGAACGCACTCTCTTCGGGTGGTGGCTGTCCCACAACAAACGCACCCTTTCCGGGTGGTTTTACAACCAAACGCACCGCTTTCGTTGTTAAATCCAAACAAAACGCACCCTGGTGGTGGTTTTAAACCCGGACGCACCCTATGTGCTGTCGAACCACCTAAACAAACACCTTTTTTTGTGGTGTTAATGGTGGTGACGATGATGATGATGATGTAGGGTGGTGGGTGGCCGGCTGAGGCGTCGAAAGGGGGGGGGATGGCGCGTGGTGGCGAGTGAGTATGAGGATCGGGTAGATCGGGTCACGAGCAACATTTTCGAACTCGGCCGGAAAGGTCTGCCGGAAAACTTTTCCGGCGGCAGCGGCGTGGTGGTGGCCGGAATCCGGCGGTGGGGGAGGGCTGCCGGAAAATTTGAGAGAGAAAGAGAGTGTTTAATATGTATGTGTGTTTATAAGAGATGGAAATGAAAAAAAATATAAACTTTTTATATATATTAAAAGTTTATAACAAAGTGACAAGTATAATTAGTTTAGGGTAAAAAGTGTAAGTTTTTATTATAGTTTTGACACGTATCGGTTCGGGACTCGTTTGAATGACTTAACGGATGATTCAACACACGAAACTTGCGCCATTGTTTTCCAAATAATTTTTCCAATAAAAATGAGTATTCATTTGATAGTATTTCATAAATATTTTCATAACATTTATAAAACATTCGTTATTCATTTGGTGAACCAGTTACGTCTCGTCCGAAAGTAAAACTAGAATCAAAATTTTTAACCCGTATATTTGCGTTATCAACAAACGTTTTCGAATAAAATGATGACTAATTTATCAAATATTTTTATTTAATAAAAAGTGTTAATTAAATATAATTTAATTATTTTCTTGCTTTTATAATCTTGCGAGGGCATTTCAGTCACTTTCTGACTGTTTTCGGGTCTCGGTCAAAACTAAAAAGTTGTCAGGAATGTCGTTTTACATCAAATTGCTTTAGAGTCCGAATAATGAAAACGTGATTTAGCTGCTCGTTTTTGATAAATCAACCTAGGAATAACATATATCTCCTTTAAATATGTTCCAAAAAATTGCCGGGTACGCGGTAATCGCTTTTATGTGAAAATAAAAGACCAAAAGTCAAAAGTCAAGTCAGACTCGAAAAGTCAAAGATTAAAATCGTCATTCAAAATTTCAAAAATTCTCGGATGTTACATGAGCCAAAACTACTTCCTAAGGGACGACGAGTACCCCACATTTCTTTATGACTATGACCGGGGTGGGTGTTCATAAATTGTCTATATTTTCTTCATACGTATAAATATATGCTAACTTACTCCTTTGTGTTCGCAGAAATGGACTTGTTCAACTTAATCAATGCCTCAAATCCCCTCAAAGTGAAGACCGGGGCTCGTCCTCGTCTTTCTCATGTGGTACCCCTACTGACTGCTACCACCTGTGATCAGTAGTTTATCTTAAGAAGAATTCTTTGACAGGATTTTCCCAGTATAAGTATCAGATCATCTGATGTGAACCATCAGATTCTCCATACTTGCCCTGTTTCTCTGTATAAGAAGTTCTCAAAGCAGACAAAAAACACGATAAGAGTGGAATCAGTTTAGTTACTATATTACCGATTAAAGAGAAAACTGATTTGAACTAATCGACGTGTTGTTTGAGAAAAGTATTTTGTGAACACATCGAGAGTGTTTGTAGCATAAAATCAAATTTTCATTAGGAAAAATTCATTTTGTTTGAATTAAGTTCACAATCGATTGCTAGAAATCAGTTGTTGAGCATCATCGACGAAGGTTTTCCAAAATGGGTTCGTCAATTCACAAACCTGGAACATTGTTTGATTCAAAAGAATTCGCCCACCATCGTTGTTTCCATTTGGTTTCACAAAGTTAATCCCTAGTGGATTCTCACATGTTCACCTTCCAAGAGCTTGTTTGATGTTGGTTCTAGAGGATTTCCTCTTCTTGTGAGTACTGCGAAGGATTTAAAAATCTTTACTTGTTGTCACATGGGTGAGAAACAAGTCTATATGGATAAGGTCCTACGAGGATTTGTGGGATGATTCCTCACTGGATTAGACTCATGGTGCATTTTTGGGTTTTTAGTATAGTCGGAGGCTGGAGCAGACTGCCACCTTTTCATTATCATCTAACTCAGAGTGAGAGAGAGATAGAAATGTATTGAACTCGTGAGAAATGAAACAAGAACTCCTTTTGAGGGAATTCGTGGGTGGCTAGGGGAGGGTTGTGCAGCGTATCACTGGGTCTATGATACTTATCTTTCAATGTCTAGCAATTCCAACACCATGTTTTGATTTTTGGACAGCCTATGTAGTGACCCGGGTTTCTGCCTAATGTTTTAGGTGGGCTGCTTTCTTATTTCACCCTTTATTTATAATTTTTCTTTTTCATCTTCAACCCTTCAGTGCTTACCAAGACTTCATTACTAGAACCTTTGTTTGGGTTATATTTCCATTGTTACTAGCTCCATCTCAGTCCGTACTATTCCCTTATTCTCACATTACTCCTTTTGTAATCATACCTAAGGACTTCTACACTAACTAGTGGATTGTCCCTGGGTGATTCCCTCCGGGCTTTTGGCGGGATCATGGGGAAACATGTACCTAACCCATTACAATCTCTTATAAACTCCGATAATGTTAAATACGGGGTAGGTCTTTTGGTACTATTTTCTTCACCATTCATTTATCCCACTGCTCCCCCTTAATATTGTGCATTGATATTCAAAAAAGTTTTGCCACATATGGAGGAGCCTACACTTGAGTTTAAAAAAAATCACATTTTTATATCATATTTTCATAATTAAATCACATTTTCTCCCCCGAGCAAAAATTTCAAATCCGTTGAGATTTTGGGTCTCAATTGATTTAAGTTAGGAAAATTTAGGAGAAAGTGTGTCAGGTTTATATAATCCGAATGTGAAACATATAGTTACTTAATATACAAGCCTAAGTTACAGTTTTAGTCACTACATAATAATGTATTTATTACAACAAAGTAAATGAAAATATACATACCCCTCATTTGGTTCTCTGCAGTAGCTGTAGTCGCCTTCTCGAATCCGTCCACCAACAAAAGCTCTCTAGATTTGAAGATGACGGTCGTGTCTTTAGGCCGTTTTGGATAGATAAACATGAACTCTTGCTTTTTGACAACGTCTTTCTTGTCCAAAATCTTGCGTTTTCATCCCTGGATTAGTTCCTGTTTGATTCGGAATTTCCTTGACTCGATAGTCCAAAACGCTTCTTTCAATCTGTTGCAGGAGTGCAACACTGAACTTGTGTATTTCATTGAACTCTATGATCATCTGTAAACCCGTATTTGTCTACTAAAATTGGACTGGCCCTTGGAGAGTTTCTATGACGTGAAATCATGCGTGAACTCAAAAAATCTAGTGGCCTCCATCGAGGTTTGGTGAGGGTTTAGCTGCGTTTGGTAAACTCTCAATTCCTAGTTGGATGTCTTCTTACACTTGTACTGAAATACCAAGTTCTGATCCATAGATTGACCCACGGTAGTTAGAATCTTTTTGTCTTCAGGGATAGGTGGTTCTAGTGGTCCTTGAAGATTTAAAATCAAAGTACAGATCTTCTCAAAGTTACTAGGGTACATGTATTTGATAGTCCCTTTCTGCTATGACGTATTCTTTGAGATAAGCTCGACGATAGGGATATCTTCTATCTGTAGTTGTAACCCATAACATTGATAAAAACTTTGGATTTGGACGACACTTTAAGATACGCATATGGTCCTTTACTGCTGGCGGTCTCCTTCAAGATGTGGAATCGGTCAATGTAAGAATCGTTGTCTTTGAAAACCACAGTGGAGAGATACCATACATTGCTGTTGATGTCATACTTGCACTCCGCTTCAATCCACAAAACTGTTCAGGCCACCAGGTTGCTCAAGCCGACATCAGGATAATATGCCGCCTCATCTTCGAGATTGACAAGGCCAGTCTTGCCAAACCTTGCGGGACATTATGCGTAGGATACTCCAGGTATTTGTTGAGAAGAAGTCCGGTTGAATGGTTACATGGCCTGGTTCACCACCCAGTGGAAGTGGCTTACTGACGTTGTACCTGAGGATTGTATCATCCACTTGATCGGTGAGAAGTTTGTGGCACTCTTCCATTTGGAATTGGAGATGAATCACGTCAGGATGAAACACTTTGACGATTTCGAATGCAGGGCCTTCCAGGTCTCGAAGTGTCAGGTGAGTGATTCCTTGTCTTTTGCAGTACCAATCCATAAATATCGCCATATCCCCGGTTTGGGCAAGTAGAGAGTTTTCCGGTGGAGGTGCATATGTCGACTTCAGAGCAGAGGCCCAGTTGTTTGTTGGCATAGTCAGATCAGATGATGGAATAGTCCAAGCAGGTTCTGGAGTGGCCGGTCTGTCTTCAGTGAGAGGTTTCCACCAGCTCTGCCTCAAGTTGACTGTAGGAATATGATCACGTCCTACCTCATCACCACTAGAATATGCTTGTTCATCTGCAGTGGTTTCATCATCCATATAAAGATCATCAGGAATCGTTGTGATTGAGGGCTTGATCCGGGTGTCAGTCATTGTCCAAGCAGAGAATTCAGCTGAAGCAGCTGTCTTTGAGGAACTTGGGGCCGCGGTGCTTGTTGACTGACCTCCCTGATGAGTGGATGAGGACGGAGGTGGTGGAGGAGGAGCTTGGGCAGAATCGGAGGCTCTGGTTATGCCAGAAGCCCCTGATGCGCCTGACGGTGGTGGAGGAGGAGGTGGTGGTGAAGGTGGAGACCCAGGCGGAGTATTTGGAGAATCTTGCTTACTTTTCTTCTTAGTTTCCTCCTGAGCCTTATCTACATCAAAGTCCTCACTTTCATCACGACGGATGGAGTCCTGCAGTGCTTCATATGCTACTCGGTGGTTAGCATGTCCCTTGTCATAGTTCTCCTCCAACATGCGTTGGAGCAGAATTTCCTTCATGTCAGACGTAGGGAGATCCTTGAAGCGAGCACGAAGAGGAGCTCTCATTGCATGCTTTACTGATGAGATAACCACCTCCTTAACTGATTCATTAATCTTTCGGTCAATCTCCTGTGAATCAATAAACTCCACCGTCTGCTCTCTGATCATTTTGGGTAAGTCCATAGTTTCCAACTTATTGATCCTGCTCCCCTGCTTGTCTAGACGTGTTTCCAGAGCTTGATTTTCTTCCACTAGATTCGCGATAAACTCTTCAAGTTCACCCATACGCTTGATGATGATGGGATCTGACGGACCTTGTTGTGGTTGAGGTGGTAGTGGAAGAGTTGTTGTTGTTGTTGCTGAGGTTGTGGTTGTGGTGGTTGGTAATGGCCAATGAACATTGGGAGAATCGGGTCTAGGCACGGGACCGATCACCGGTGACGTCATAGGAGGGATGACAGAGGTGTCTTGCTGAATAGTGACAGACACCATTGATTCAGCTTCGGTGTCTGCCGTTGTCTTCTCATTGTCAGCCTCAGACGGTTTGTCATTCAAGAATTGATCACCAAAGCTAAAGTCTTTGGCGAGATGTTGTAGAGAAGACAACGTCCCTGTAGAGCTGACAGGTTCTTCTGGTATCACCTGTTCATCAACCGTTAGCTTTAGATTCTCCTGTACATCAGGGTATGCCGCGGCTGTGAACCCTTCATCCATATGCTCAGGTTGTGGTTGACTGGAGGGATCAGTGATCTCAACATCCGAGTGTTCAAGGTTTGGTCCAGCGAGAACACTAGGAGTTGGTAAAGGTTGGGATTCAGCAACATCATCAGGGTTTGGTCCAGCCTGGCCTTCATCTAGTTTACCAGGGTCTGGTCCAGCCTGGCCTTCGTCTTGAGCCCCACTTCTAACCACTGAAGGCATTTCTTCATCAGACTCCGTGTCACTGCCATATAATCCAAGTTCAGCATAAAGGGAGGAAGACTCTTCATGGCCTGCTGGTTCAGATGGTACGGGAGTATGTCTCTGAAAGATATACTGTTCAGTCGGGCTCTTTTTCTTAGTAGTCTGAAGGTGTAGAAGAACTTGAGCAACTTGTTCTTCACCTACTTTCTCTTTCCCCTTTCCCAGCACCTCTGGCAGTGGTTAAAGTTTCCCAGTATCAGTTTCCATGAATACCACCGGGAGAAGAGGACCCCTTCGAGTAGGGTAAGCATCTGTTAGGCTCTCTTCTAGAACCTTTTGCAGTATCGCCTCCTCTGTGTCTTCAAGGCTGGGTTTAGCAGTAGGAACCCCTTCATCAACGAATTCATCTACCAACTGCTTAGAACTCTTAACAGTTCTCTTCTTAACCACTTTCCCCGCCTTAACACATTTGGCTAGTGGTAGGGCCTCCGACGACTCTGACACCGGCTTGCGCTTCTTCTCCTGAGGTTTGGCCGGTGCTGGTTTAGGCTTCTTAGATGCAGCTTTGGGTTTGGTAGGCTTTGATTGCTTGGTTGGTTTTGGTTTGGTTTTGGTTTGGTTTGTTTTGTTGGCTTTGCTGGCTTGGGTGCTGGAGAATCAACATCACTCACTTCTTCACCCGCGAGGTATCATTGATGCTTTGCAACTTTTTCCATATAAGCATCATAATAATCAGCTCCTCGAATGACATCATTGATGAGTTCATTCGGTATAGTCATCTCGAAGACTTCTCGTTTGGTCCCCTTAGTGCTGAACTTAAGATTACCTAGTACAGGTTCCTCAGTAGGCAGCTGGAGTGGGGACTCAGGTCTTGGGTGGAAGTTGTGTAGCCGTTGCAAGTGAAATATTATCAACTTAGTGAACCGGAAACTAGGGATCAGAATGATAGTCTCTTTCTTCTTCCTTGAGCTTGCTGTGCCAGATTCCTCTTGTCTTCTGTGAAAGGATCTCTTAGTCTTTCAAATCCTAAAGTCTTTCCCATAAGGCACAGATTGATGATTGTTGTGAGTGCCCTCCATGGTTGGAACATGTTGTTAGTGGTGACATTTACAGTTTATGGACTTCTCTTGGATAACCCAACTCATTGACAAACTCGATAAGCGTATCAGGAGTCGGAGGAGGAGAAAAAGCCCGGGGGTTTTTTTTTTGTGGGAAGTGTGTCTTGTTTTTATTAAAATAGCGTGATTGGTAAGAGGTCTCTGAGTTTGTGTCTTGAGGTGAGATCTAACACCATGTCGTCCAGTTGACATTATAACTCCCTCAGCTTTACTGATAAAAAAACAAATAGTATCCCAGAATTGTTGAATATAGATAGCCGGTATTGTTGATGACGCTGTAAAAGCTCTGAAGAAATTTGTTTGCTTGAGAATGTCCACAGCAATCTTGAAAATTGGGCTGGGTTGAGATTTTTCTTCATTCAGATAGCAGTTGCTTTTCCAAATGGCACCCAACGAATGAGTGGTAAGATCTGTTTCATCTGTGCGGACGGGGTGGTGCCTTTGCGTGTGTGCTTTCTGTTCAAATCAGTCATTGTATCTGCACAGTTACAAATCACAGAGAAACACATAACATGCAAATTGATCTTGTTTAGATGTCACTGATGCAGGATGTTAAGCACGTATGCATCAAGATCCAAGATAAAGATAGGAGTATAATGGACTCTTTAGATTTGTTATAGTTTGTTAATCAGTGAGTAGTGTTGGTCTACTCTTGAGTTAACGGATGTTTATCATCAAAGAGAGTGAAAAACCAAACTAAGACCAAAGAATTAACTCAAGATTCATTGGCCAATTAACAACCATGCAGGATCAGGCAATGGATAGGGCACTCTAGTCAAACCACACAATCTTTCAACAACTTCAAGACAAAAAAAAAAATGCAATGATATTTGACTAATACATACTCAAAACGCAATGAGTCAAAACGCAGTCACAATCAAAACGCAATGAGTCAAAACGCTGTCATAATCAAAACGCGGACATAAAAAACGCATCCATCAAAACGCAGTGGTTATAATATTAAATAAGTCAAAACGCAGCCAATTTTAAAAAGTTTGAAAGGTGCTTTACTATTGATAGTCAATATGTGTGAAAAAATTTCATTATCAAAACGCAACAAGTTGCGTTTTGAAACCTGTACGTTATCAAATACTCAAATCGATCATAACATGTAATCATTAGCGCAACCAACCATAAAAAAAGCAATCTTGAATTATTAACTTTCAAAACGCAATTCATAGATACATAAAACTTTCAAAATGCAATCATGACTTCTATTCTTCAAAACGCAATCTGAATTCATAGAATCAAAAACGCAATCTAGAGTATGACTCCAAAACGCCAACATGAAATTCTATATGAAAACGCAACCTTAACCACTTTCGTAATACAGAAAACGCAATAAAGAAATACCTCAAAACGCAACCAAGAACATTTGTCAAAACGCAACATGAGTATATCGCTCAGCCAGATCTAATCCATCACTAGGGGTTCTAATCACATGGGTACTTCTATGTTTGTATTTAAACGTATATACTAGGCTTATAAACACTCCATAGAGGCCAATACATTCCGCATTCGAGCAAGATTTTGACTTTAAAAGTCAAACTATATACGAAATCCAATTTGGATAATCATTAAGGCTATGAGGAAGCGATTTATACATTTACACAGCATTACATACATATATAAATGAAAACCCATCAATTAAAACACAATACCAAACACTAACCAGGGATTCGAAGAGGTAATCGCACGAAGGTCTACAAAAAATGCACATTTTCATGATTTTCAAATAATGATGTTAAAGATAAAGAGTGAGAGAGTGATTAACAACGTTAAGTGGATGTTACCTAGGCGAAGAAACACACTAAAAATCAATGCTTAATCAAAACGCAATCAAGATACTTGAGAGAGAATAGTAGAAAGGTTTGACTAGATTTTTTGTGCGTTTGACTTGGTCAAAATGCCTTGACCCTTTTTGTTCTTAGGTTACACTTTCAACAGTTGGCATAAATGGCCCCTCTCTTTCTTATTTCTTATAATGTAAGATAAATGACGCAATTGGTCCCTCACTTTTCATATCTCTTTAACACTTAGGGTTAAATAGTAACTAATGGAATAATAACCTTGGGAAAATGACACAATAGGACCTTCACATTTAATGAGCCTAGGAAACAATTAGCAAATAGCAAATAAGTCCCTAGACTAGCATATAATTGACACCTTTTGTAACATCCGAGAATTTTCGAATTTTGAATGACGATGTTAATCTTTGACTTTTTGGGTCTGGCTTGACTTATAAGAACGATCATCTAAATCACGTTTTCACGACTCGGACTCTAAAGCAATTTGATGTGGAATGACATTCCTGACAACTTTTTAGTTTTGCCCGAGACCTGGAAACGAGCCGAAAAGGGCTAAAACAGCACCGCAAACATTATTCGAACAATATACAATCGCGGACACACAAAAACAATTAAATTTGTTTTTAATTATCAGTATTTATTTAATAAAAATATTAAATAAATTATTCATCATTTTTAATTAAAAGCGTTGTTGATAACGCAAATGCTCGAGCTTAAATCCATTCTGTTGCGGACAAGACGTAACCGGTTCACAAAACGAATAACAGATATTTTATTTAATGTTATAAAATATTTCTGATATATTATCAAATAAATACTCGTTTTTATCAGAAAAATGATTCGAAAAACAATGGCGCAAGTTTCGTGCGTTGAATCATCCGTTAAGCCGCTCAAATGAGTCCCGAACCGATATTTATAAAAATATAATAAAAATGTTACAATATAACCCCCCCAACTTTTGAAACTTGTCATTTAATTTTTTTTTTTCATATATATATCATTTTCATCCCTTTTCATATCATTTTCACTTCTATATTTACTCTACACTCGTCTCAAACTCTCTCCCCTCTCTCCCTCACCGCCGGCAGCCGACAACCACCACCACCGCCGGAAAACTTTTCCGGCGGGATTTTTCCGGCAAGACCAAAAAGGCTCCTCGTGGGCCGATCTACCCGATCCCCATATACACTCGCCTCCACTCGCGAGTTTATCCTCCCCCCACCACAACCAAACAGCGCCACCGCTATACATCGTCATCATCATCATTTCGTCCCACCCACCGCGAGGGGTGTGTTGTTCGGGTTATGTTATAAAACCGCAAGTGGTGCGTCGGGTTCGTGGTAACAGTCGGGTCGGGTTAACACCAACGGTGCGTTTGGCTCGGGGTTTCACCACTAGGGGGTGCGTTTGGTCCGAGTTATCGGGGTGTTTGTGCGTCGGGTCGGGTGACAGCGGGTTAATAAACACAGGTGGTGGGGTGCGTAGGGTTGGTATAAAAACATCGCGGGGTGTTTATTTGTTCGGGTTTGGTTAATGATAACACCCGAAGGGTGTGTTTGGATTTGATATTATAACACCCAAGGGGGTGTTTGTTTGGCTGTCGAAAAGCCGGGACAGCCGAGGGGCTGTCGGGGTTGGGTTAACAATAATACAAGGGCGCGTTTGGTCTAACCCACCAGGGTGCGTTTGGTTATAAAACCACCCGAAAAGGGTGAGTTGCTGTGGGAGCCACCACGAAGGAGGGTGCGTCGGTTTTTGGTTGCACAAGATGAGGTGCGTGGGGTTTGTCTCAGCCGAGGGTGGTTTGTTCGCGTCGGGTTGGTGTTGACTGCGGGGGAGAAGGATGTTGGGTTTAGTTTCAACAATAGGTGAGTGGGTTTGGTTTATTATAATGCATCGGGTGTTTGTTTATGGTTTTAGGTCGGGTTTTGCTGTGGGAACGGCGGGGTCAGCTGGGGTGTGGGCTAGGATAGGGACAGCCGGGGGTGGTTGCTGTCGGGTTGACAGCCACCATAAAAGGGACAGTTGGGTTTTGCATGGCTTGGTCCGTTTTGGTGTAGTAGAATACGAACCTGGGTGTGTTTGGTTTTATTATTCACGAGACTAGGGTGCGTTTGCTTAAAGCACCACAAGGGGGCGCTTGGGCCTGTACTCAGCCGGGGTGCGTCGGAGTTGTGGGATGACACCGAAATTAAAGTGAGTTTGGTTAACACGAAAATATATAAATTGTTTCATTTAATCGATTTATATAAAATGTGATGAAAAATATTATAAATTGCGCGTCTAAGTAAAATACGATATGAATATTAAAACGGGAGTGATATTAATGTATAAGTGATATTAGTCATATTTGAGACGAGAATTGGACTAAAAATGGACTTTAGTGCCTTTTTTCACGAGTTATTTAAATACAGAAAATAGACATTGAGATTCGGGATTCGAGACCTTGAAAAGTTAGACTTTGGTTTATAAAATATAACAAATTATATTTTGACGGACGTTTTGATATAAAACGGGACTTTTAACTCCCAATAACGAAGAAACTGGATCGAAATCGGAATATACACGTTAATAGAAAATAAGTTATTTTTAATATATTAAATCTGACATATCTATTAATTAAACGATTCGAGCACTTTCGAGTCCGTTTCAGCCTTCTGGCGAAACACGAAAGTTGTTCGTAATGACGTTTTACTTTGCCGCGAGGATTGTCTGCTTTAAAAGTTAAGATATAGCGGGTAAAAACTAAAGGTCGGTTAATATATTATTTCAATTAATTATTTAAGATCATTACTTGATTCTAAAAACGGAAGGTCTAAAAATAGTAACTTTCTTTAAATATTAGAGATAAGTTATATTGGACGGAAAATAGTATATATACATAAAATATACTAAGGGTTAAGGTTTAAAGACGCGCAAGTGGATTTCTCATCACATGTATATATGACTGCATACATATAAAAATATGTATGATTTCGTCGTTACGATGTACGCATCGTTGATCGTATTTAGTACGTGTATTATAATCGAGCGACATAATTATAGGTCGTGGTCGAGATCGTTGCAGATTCAGTTGTGATTTAATTGGATTAATTGATCGTGGTCTTTAATCAATGTGAGTTTCATAGCCTCGCTTTTCAATATTTTGAATGCTTTATAACCCGCGAGGGGGATACATGCTTGTCTACAAATCCTTATACTTACTCGGTTATCTTATAACAATGTGATTGTTTTAAGGGATTTTGATCAAGGTGAGTTTATAGCCCCATGTTTTACTCGTTTTACATATATTTTTGGGGTGAGAACATGCTTGTTTACAAATGCATTTACATGATTGATTACAAATTGGTTTACATACTTATTTGCATAGTTCGCTATGGGATACATTATTTGACTTCATTTTTGGTCACAAATGCATACTTTACATTTGAAATGATTTCGGATTAGCTTCGGCTGATTGAACTGATAACAATAAAATTACTGCCCGGGTGTTCTTGGAGGGGACACAGGTAACGGGAGTACATATTTATACATTACTGCCCGGGTGTTCTTGGAGGGGACACCGGTAACGGGAGTATATATACGCATTATTTGTATCACTGCCCAAATTGGGTACATACAAGTCTACGTCACAGCGTCATGAACTGTAAATCACTTGGAGGGTGAGCGCGAATGTTATGAAATAGATCTATTCGGTGGGATTCCCTGTCGGGTGATTAGCGTCACTTGGTAACGATCATTTTAGCGTGTTGTCAGTGAATGAATAAAAATAGATCTAATTCTGCCGATTGACAACCTCCGTTCGGGTGACTAGCTATCACTGGGAACGAACGTTATAACATGTCGGATTATATCGTTGGGACTATCGGGCTTCCCCAACATGGCACGAAATTTATATAGTGCAGCAGGAATTCTAATATAGTGCGGGCAATGTCACGGATTTATATAGTGACTCATTTTGTCATAAGAATGTTGTTAGATTTCTTTATAAATCTTTGGGATAAGATTGGTACTTTTGGTGACATAAAATGTGTTATGCATTCTTTATAAATCTTTGGGATAAGATTGGTACTTTTGGTGACATAAAATGTGTTATGCATTCTTTATAAATCATTTGGATATTTTAAATATTTCTGTGATATTAACGTAGGATTTACATTCATATTTTTAACTAATCTATGATACTTCCAACTTTAATGTTGACACTTTTAAGCATGTTTTTCTCAGGTGAATTAGATGCTTGGACTATTTGATGTGCATTGGAGTCTTTACATTCAAGCTTTTCATTGTGATGCAAATTATGGGACAAATGTTATATTAAATTCAGATTTTGATTAAATCAACAATGTTATTTCTCAAACGACATTTAGAGGTCGTTCTCTTGTATCTATTGCTGTGTATTATGAAGTAGCACCCCATGTGGTATTCCGCTGCGTTGTTGTATTTTTGGGGGTGTTACAGATTGGTATCAGAGCACTGGTTATAGAGAACTAGGTTGCATATTTTACCCTAGACTATAACCGTTTTCACAAATATTGCATCACAACAAACATTTTCAAAGTGCATACACGCTACTTGCTTATGTGCTTACATTACGTGTTGCATTAAGTGCTTACGTGACATACATATATATAATATATATATATGCTTGCTTTCCCTTTGCGTATATCGTACGCTTATTTATATAAGAGTTATTATATAAATACGAGTTTATTTCTTAAGGCATTGTGAGTTGCACAATGGTCTCAGTTTATTTCTTAAGACATTGTGAGTTAAACAATGGTCTCAATTATACCTCAGACATTGTGAGTTATACAATGGTCTCATTTTACTTCTTAGACATTGTGAGTTGCACAATGGTCTCATTTCGTTCCCAGACATTGTAAGTTAAACAATGGTCTCTAAGAATATTATTTTCTTCATAACTTTATATAATATCGTATTACACGGAGGCCGTTATAATTTTGTTTACATTGAATTATGTATGAATCTAAGTATTACAAGTCTTGTATAGGCGGGACTTGTAATATGAGGATTGATATGATAATTGCTATGTTAACAAAGCCTGTCACAGTTCTGTTTACACGGGATTGTGTACGAATCTAAGTGTTGCAAGTCTTGTATAGGCGGGACTTGTAATAGGAGGATTGATATGGTAATCACTATACTGATTTGTTTATAGAGATCTTTACCTTATTTACTCTAACCGAGTACTCATTAATTATCTTGAACTCTATGTTGATCTCGCCTGGCAGTTTTTACTCCCAGCTTCCAAAGACGAGTTTTAAATCACTCGTCCCATACTCATTAGAGCACATGCATCGTCATGTCAACCACCTTGAAGGTTATGAGAGTACGCGTATTGCACCGGGAATTATTAAGTAGGATGATTTATAATTTATTTATTTGAAAGGATTGGGACGCCTCTTCAGTTAAATAAATAAATTATAAATCACCGAACCATAAGTTTATCATTTCTTACTTACATAAATTTGGACGCTTCTTTATGTAAATAAGAAATTATAAATGAGTGGGCTTAATGGTATCCGATATGACACGAGTATGAACCTGAAATCGATAATCATCAGAATCCGTTAAAAGGGTCTAGAGACACAATCGTGTCTTTACTACCATAAAAATCTTAAGGCCTCACTTGAGCAACTTATACTCATCTTAAGTTATTACTGTTGCTATTGCAAATCCTTGCAATCGTAAACTGTCTGTGGAGCTAACAGACTGAGTACAACATCCTATCGCCGTTTGTTATAATTTTCATGGTTGCTGTTGTTGGGCCCTGGAGCGGTCCCAACTGATACAACTTTAATCTCCAATAAGATAAATGCAACACCCCTTAAACGAGAATAAACCACCTATCGTACTAACAATATTGGACTATTCATTTCGGGTCACTAGTAGGAAGACTTAGGTCGTGATACATTCCTAGTACTGCCAATAAACGGCAGTTGAGCAGATTGAGTGAGAGAAGCACTCCCTGGTTTTGGGTGAACCTGCGGGAAGTCCAAGCAAAGGACAAAAAGCAAAGCGGTGAAATCGGGCAAAAGCGACAATATTGTTGTATGATTCCGCGGGATTTCGAGTGAGAGCGAAACCAGTCTCACATATAGAGCTACTATACTAACAGTACCCTTCTACTATCAAATATTAAGCAAGTAAACTATTCGCATGATAATTAGAGCATACACACAATTTAAATACGTGTTTAGGGTTTAAATGATTTACTATTATTATTATTATTATTATTATTTTGCCCTACCAAAAAAGAAATTATCATGTAACTTGATGAATAATGAAAATTTTTACCTTCAAAACTTGACCTTGGATTTCGTACTGGCCGTTCCAATCCTGGGCAGCCATGGTGTAACATCCGAGAATTTTCGAATTTAGAATGACGATTTTAATTTTGACTTTTAGGGTCTGGCTTGACTTATAAGAACGATCATCTAAATCACGTTTTCACGACTCGGACTCTAAAGCAATTTGACGTGGAATGACATTCCTGACAACTTTTTAGTTTTGCCCGAGACCTGGAAACGAGCCGAAAAGGGCTAAAACAGCACCGCAAAGATTAAACGAATAACATACAACGCGGAACCACAAAAATAATTAAATTTGTTTTGTTATTTAATTATCAGTATTTATTTAATAAAAATATTAAATAAATTATTCATCATTTTAATGAAAAGCGTTGTTGATAACGCGAATACTCGAGCTTAAATCCATTTTTATTTCGGACGAGGCGAAACCGGTTCACAAAATGAATAACAAATATTTTATTAAATGTTATAAAATATTTATGAAATATTATCAAGCGAATACTCATTTTTATCGGAAAAATGATTTGAAAAACAATGGCGCAAGTTTCGAGATTTGAATCGACCGTTAAGTCGCTCAAACGAGTCCCGAACCGATAGTTATAAAAACTTTATTAAAAAGTTACACTTTTTAACCCCATACTATTAGGGACTTGCCACATTTAATATATATATATATATATAAATTTTATACTTATATTTCATTCATTTTTCATTTTATATAACACACACCACCCTCAAACTCTCTCTCTCCCAAAATATCCGGCCACCGCCGGCCACCATGCCGCCGCCGCCGGAAAACTTTCCGGCTGGGCTTTTCCGGGAGAAGACCAAAAAAGGATTCCTAGTGACCGGATCTATCCGATCCCCACATCATCTCCTTCACGTCCAACACCCCACCTATCATCATCTTTCGTCATCTCATCATCATAACACCACAATACCACTACAAGGGCGCGTTCGGTTTTATAAACTACCACGAGGGTGCGTTCGGATTGGGTATAACACCCAAGGGGCGCGTTTTTTAGTTGTACACCACATAAGGGGGTTTGTTTGGTGGTAAAGGCCCTCACCAACAAGCGGTGCAGTTGGTTTGTGGGTAGGGTTCAACCCGAAAAAGGGGTGCGTCGGGTCTTGGCTTATCCAGCGGGGGAAAAAAACCAAAAGGGGGGTGTCGGGTTGGGTGTCTACACGACATAGGGTGCGTTTTGTTTGTTTTCATAAGCATAGGGTGCGTTTGGATGAGTGAAACCGCACAAGAGTGCGTTTGGTTTAACAGCCACGGGGGCTGCGTTTGGTGGTAAACAAACCTCGGTGCGTTTGGTTGTATGTAAGCACCTTGGGGTGGTTGGAGGTTGGCTGTGGACAGCCCCACATAGGGCGTGTGTTTGGGTTGGTTTGGGTTATAACACAAAAGGTTGTGTCGGGTTGTGGGTTTGCAACAAAAGGTGTGGTTGGTTGGCTGCCACCACAGCGGGGGTGTTTGGTTTGACAGCCGGGGACAGCCGGGTTGGCTGTTGGGACAGCCGGGTTGGTTGTCGAAACCCGAAGGGTGTGTTTGGTTTGGGGGGGGGGGGGGGGGGAATATAAAACAACTAGGGATGGTTTGGTTTTGTTATAAATCTTTGGGGTGCGTTTGGTTTAGACAGAAACGCACAAGGGTGCGTTTGGCTGTCAAAACAGCCCAAGGGTGCGTTTGGCTGTTCATAACAGCCGTAGGGTGCGTTTGAGTGTGGTGACACCGAAAAAGGGTGCGTTTAGTTTAAAAGTATTCAATTATTTCATTATATTATAAATTGATTATATGTGATAAAATCCGGTATAACTTGCGCGGTCTAGTTAAAATATGAAATTAATATTAAAACGGGACTTATATTGATATATAAGCGATATTAGACATATTTGAGACGAGAATTGGACTAAAAATGGACTTTAGGCTGTATGAAATGATACAACAATATTACTGCCGAGGTTCTTGGAGGCAGGACACGGTTAACGGGAGTACATATTTTTACATTACTGCCTGGAGTTCCTTGGAGGGGACACGGTACATGGGAGTATTATACGCATTATTTGTATCACTGAACAAATTGGGTACATACAAGTATACGTCACTCAACGTCATGAACTGATAATCACTTGGAGCGGTGAGCGCGATATGTTATGAAATAGGATCTATTCGGGTGTGGTTCCATGTTAGGGTGTTTTAGATAAAAGCAGCGGATCAGACGGGAAAGAACCATATTATTGCGTGATGTCCTCGCGGCATGAGTTTTAATTGATTTTTTGGATGACAAACCCAGTTCGGGTGATTGCTATCTTGGGTAGTACGTTATAACATGTCGGATTATAACGTTGGGACTATCGGGCCTCCCCAAAAAATACATACATGGAACATTTTGTTCATAAAATGTGTTATGCATTCTTTATAAATCTTTGGGATAAGATTGGTACTTTTGGGTGACATTAAATTAACCATGCATTCTTTATAAAATCTTTGGGATAAGATTTGTACTTTTGGTGACATAAAATGTGTCGTGCATTCTTTATAAATCTTTGGGATTTTTACATGGTACTGTGATGATACAGTGGATAAAAATATTATTTGTTGAAACTTGTATTCATTGTTAATCTAATCTATGACTCACCAACTTTAATGTTGCACTTTTAAGATTGTTTTTCTCAGCGTTGAATTAGATGCTTGGAATTATTTGATTGCTGCATTGGTCTTTACATACAAGCTTTTCATTGTGATGCAAATTATGGGACAAATGTTATATTAAATTCAGATTTTGATTAAATCAACAATGTTATTTCTCAAACGACATTTAGAGGTCGTTCTCTTGTATCTATTGCTGTGTATTACGAAGTAACACCCCAAAGTGGTATTCCGCTGCGTTGTTGTAAATTTTGGGGGTGTTACAGATTGGTATCAGAGCACTGGTTATAGAGAACTAGGTTGCATATTTTACCCTAGACTATAACCGTTTTTACAAACGTTGCATCACAACAAACAATTTTCAAGCGCATACACGCTACTTGCTTATGGTGACTTACATTACGTGTTGCATTGAGGCTTACGTGATCATACATATATAATAATTTATATATATGCTTGCTTTCCCTTTGTGTATAGCGAAGCTTATTTATATAAGAGTTATTATATAAATACGAGTTTATTTCTTAAGGCATTATGAGTTGCACAATGGTCTCAGTTTATTTCTTAAGACATTGTGAGTTAAACAATGGTCTCAATTATACCTCAGACATTGTAAGTTATACAATGGTCTCATTTTACTTCTTAGACATTGTGAGTTACACAATGGTCTCATTTCGTTCCCAGACATTGTAAGTTAAACAATGGTCTCTAAGAATATTATTTTCTTCTACTTTATTATAATATCGTATTACACGGAGGCCGTTATAATTTTGTTTACATTGAAATATGTATGAATCTAAGTGTTACAAGTCTTGTATAGGCGGGACTTGTAATATGAGGATTGATATGATAATTGCTATGTTAACAAAGCCTGTCACAGTTTTGTTTACACGGGATTGTGTACGAATCTAAGTGTTGCAAGTCTTGTATAGGCGGGACTTGTAATAGGAGGATTGATATGGTAATCACTATACTGATTTGTTTATAGAGATCTTTACCTTGTTTACACTAACAGAGTACTCTTTCTTTTCTTGAACTCTATTTGATATCGACGGGCAGTTTTTACTTCCAGCTTCCAAGAGAGTTTTAAATCCTCGTCCTACTCATTAGAAGCTACATGCATCAGTCAAGTTATCTCAAACACCTTGAAGGTTATGAGAGTTACGCGTATTGCACCGGGAATTATTTAAGTAGGAAGATTTATAATTTTATTTTATTTGAAAGGATTGGGACGCCTCTTCAGTTAAATAAATTAAAAATTATTAATCATGAACCATAAGTTTATCATTTCTTGCTTAATTGAAATTTGGACGCTTCTTTATGTATATAGAAATTATAAATGAGTGGGCTTAATGGTATACGGATATGACACGAGTATGAACTGACAATCGATAATCATCCGAATCGTTTTAAAGGGTCTAGAGACACATTCGTGTCTTACTATCAGAAAAATCTTAACGGCCTTCACTTTGGAGCTACCTTATCTCATTCTTAGTTATTACTGTTGCTATGCAAATTCCTTGCAATCGTAAACTGTCTGTGGAGCTAACAGACTGAGTACAACATCCTATCGCCGTTTGCTATAATTTTCATGGTTGCTGTTGTTGGGCCCTGGAGCGGTCCCAACTGGTACAACTTTATCCAATAAGTAATGCAACTCCCCTTAAACGAGATAAACACCTATCGACGAAACAGATAGTTGGACTATTCATTTCGAGGTCACTAGTAGGATAATTAGGTCGCGATACAATCTAGTACTGCCAAGAACTGGCAGTTGAGCATGCTTGAGTGAGAGTAGCACTGGTTTGGGTGACCTGCGGGAAGTCCAAGCAAGGGACACAAAAGCAAAGCGGTGAGTAATTCGGGCACAAGCATGACATTATTGTTGTATGATTAGCGGGCATGTTGAGTGAGAGCGATACCAGTGTGTTAATATCAATCATAAAACATTGTAACGATATTTTTCTAAAATAATCTACCTTGTTGGTTATATATCTGGTCACTTAGCCAAACTTTAGGTATGTGTGAGGTGTCGAAACATCTATTCCTTGCTTGAAGAAAGTTTATCGTCTTGCTTAGAAAAGGGTTATCAGATTTTAAACTGTTCTCGGTTCCACACCAATCGGATAACACGAATTTATCTGGGACGAGATTTTTTAAGGGGGATAGGGTATTGTAACATTTCCGAGAATTTTCGAATTTAGGAATGACGATTTTTATCTTTCGTCTTTTAGGGTCTGCTTGACTTATAAGAACGATCATCTCATCACGTTTTCACGACTGGACTCAAAAGCAAATTGACGTGGAAGAACATTCCTGACAACTTTTTAGTCTTTGCCCGAGACTGGAACGAGCCGAAAAGGGCTAAAGAACAGCACCGCAAAGATTAAACGAATAACATACAACGCGGAACCACAAAAATAATTAAATTTGTTTTGTTATTTAATTATCAGTATTTATTTAATAAAAATATTAAATAAACTATTCATCATTTTAATAAAAAGCGTTGTTGATAACGCGAATACTCGAGCTTAAATCCATTTTTATTTCGGACGAGGCGAAACCGGTTCACAAAAGCATAAACAAAATATTGTTATTAAATGTTTAAAATATTTAAGAAATAATATCAAATAAATAGAATTTTATTCAGAAAAAAATGATTTGAAAAACAAATGGCGCATGGTTTCGAGATTTGAATCGACGTTTTAAGTCGCTCAAACGAGTCCCGAACTGATAGTTATAAAACTATGAATAAGTTACACTTTTAACCCCATAAAACTATTAGGGACTTGCCACATTTAATTATATATATAAATTTTATACTTATATTTCATTCATTTTTCATTTTATATAACACACACCACCCTCAAACTCTCTCTCTCCCAAAATATCCGGCCACCATGCCGCCGCCGCCGGAAAACTTTTCCGGCGGGCTTTTCCGGCGAAGACCAAAAAGGCTCCTCGTGACCGGATCTATCCGATCCCCACCATCACTCTCCTTCACGCGCCACCACCCCCACCATCATCATCCTTTCGTCATCATCATCATCATAACACCACAATACCACTACAAGGGCGCGTTCGGTTTTATAAACTACCACGAGGGTGCGTTCGGATTGGGTATAACACCCAAGGGGCGCGTTTGTATAGATGAACACACCACAAGGGTGGTTTGTTTCGGTGGTAAAACACCACCACCAAGCGGGTGCGTTGGTTTGTGGGTTAGGGTCAACCCCGAAAAGGGGTGCGTCGGGCTTGGCAGTTTCACAGCCGGGGGGAAAAAGGGGGGTGTCGGGTTGGGTGTCTACACGACATAGGGTGCGTTTGTTTTGTTTTCATAAGCATAGGGTGCGTTTGGATGAGTGAAACCGCACAAGAGTGCGTTTGGTTTAACAGCCGCGGGGGCTGCGTTTGGTGGTAACACCACCGGGTGCGTTTGGTTTGTATGGTAAGCACCATGGGGTGCGTTTGGCTATGACAGCCCCACCTAGGGCGTGTTTGGGTTGGTTTGGGTTATAACACAAAAGGTTGTGTCGGGTTGTGGGTTTGCAACAAAAGGTGTGGTTGGTTGGCTGCCACCACAGCCGGGGTGTTTGGTTTGACAGCCGGGGACAGCCGGGTTGGCTGTTGGGACAGCCGGGTTGGTTGTCGAAACCCGAAGGGTGTGTTTGGTTTGAATATAAAACAACAAGGGATGCGTTTGGTTTTGTTATAAATCAATAGGGGTGCGTTTGGTTTAGACAGAAACGCACAAGGGTGCGTTTGGCTGTCAAAACAGCCCAAGGGTGCGTTTGGCTGTTCATAACAGCCGTAGGGTGCGTTTGAGTGTGGTGACACCGAAAAAGGGTGCGTTTAGTTTAAAAGTATTCAATTATTTCATTATATTATAAATTGATTATATGTGATAAAATCCGGTATAACTTGCGCGGTCTAGTTAAAATATGAAATTAATATTAAAACGGGACTTATATTGATGTATAAGCGATATTAGACATATTTGAGACGAGAATTGGACTAAAAATGGACTTTAGGCTGATTGAACTGATAACAACAAAATTACTGCCCGAGTGTTCTTGGAGGGGACACCGGTAACGGGAGTACATATTTTTACATTACTGCCCGGGTGTTCTTGGAGGGGACACCGGTAACGGGAGTATATACGCATTACATTACTGCCCGGGTGTTCTTGGAGGGGACACCGGTAACGGGAGTATATATACGCATTATTTGTATCCCTGCCCAAATTAGGGTAAATACAAGTCTACGTCACGAACTGTAAATCACTTGGAGGGTGAGCGCGAATGTTATGAAATAGATCTATTCGGATGTGGATCCTTGTTCGGGTGATTAGCGATCACTTGGTAAACGAACATTATAGATCTATTCGGGATTGACAACCCCCGTTCGGGTGATTAGCTATCACCAGGTAAACGAACGTTATAACATGTCGGATCATTGTTGGGGACTACAGGGCCCCCCGACACATACATACTTGGAACATTTTGGTGACATTACATTTGTCATGCATTCTTTATAAAATCTTTGGGATAAGATTTGGTACTTATGGTGATATAAAATGTGTTATGCATTCTTTATAAATCTTTGGGATTTTTACATAGTACTGTGATATACAGTGGATTACATTCATATTTAAACTAATCTATGAACTCACCAACTTTAATGTTGACACTTGTAAGCATGTTTTTCTCAGGTGGATTAGATGCTTGGACTATTTGATGTGCATTGGAGTCTTTACATTCAAGCTTTTCATTGTGATGCAAATTATGGGACAAATGTATTATTAAATTCAGATTTTTATTGAATCAACAAATGTTATTATTCAAACGACACCTAGAGGTCGTTCTCTTGTATCTATTGCTGTGTATTACGAAGTAACACCCCATTTGGTATTCCGCTGCGTTGTAAGTGATTTTTGGGGGTGTTACAGATTGGTATCAGAGCAATGGTTATAGAGAACTAGGTTGCATATTTTACCCTAGACTATAACCGTTTTCACAAATAATTGCATCACAACAAACATTTTCAAAGTGCATACACGCTACTTGCTTATGTGCTTTCATTACGTGCTGCATTGAGTGCTTACGTGGCATACATATATATGATATATATATGCTTGCTTTCCTTTCGCGTATATCGTACGATTATTTATATAAGAGTTATTTATATAAATACCGGAGCGTTTCTTAAGACATTGTGGGTTGCACAATGGTCTCATTTTGTTCTCAGACATTGTAAGTTAAACAATGGTCTCTAAGAATATTATTTTTCTTCATAGCTTTATACTATATTGTATTACACGGAGACCGTCATAATTTTGTTTACATGGAATTATGTATGAATCTAAGTATTACAAGTCTTGTATAGGCGGGACTTGTAATATGAGGATTGATATGATAATTGCTATATTAACAAAGCCCGTCACAGTTCTGTTTACACGGGATTGTGTATGAATCTAAGTATTGCAAGTCTTGTATAGGCGGGACTTGTAATAGGAGGATTGATATGGTAATCGCTATGTTGACTCGTTCATAGAGATTTTTACCTTATTTACTCTAACCGAGTACTCATTAATTATCTTGAACTTTATTTGATCTCGCCTGGCAGTTTTTACTCCCAGCTTCCAAAGACGAGTTTTAAATCACTCGTCCCATATTCAGTAGAACACATGCATCGTCATGTCAACCACCTTGAAGGTTATGAGAGTACGCGTATTGCACCGGGAATTATTAAGTAGGATGATTTATAATCTGTTTATTTAAAAGGATTGGGACGCCTCTTCATTTAAATAAATAAATTATAAATCACCGAACCATAAGTTTATCATTTCTTACTTACATAAATTTGGACGCTTCTTTATGTAAATAAGAAATTATAAATAAGTGGGCTTAATGGTATCCGATATGACACGAGTATGAACCTGAAATCGATAATCATCAGAATCCGTTAAAAAGGTTTGGAAGCACAATAGTGTCTTGCCACTCCGCATAAATCTTAAGGCCTTTTGGAAGCTACCTCTATTCATTTCTTAAGTTATTACATTATGACATTTGCAAGTCCTTGAATCACGAAACTGTCTGTGGAGCTAACAGGACTGAGTGCATATCCTAGTCATCATTCTGTTAAAGTATTGCGTTATGGTCGCTACTGTTGGGTCATGAGCGGTCCCGACTATACTACTTTATCCAAATCAGGTTTAGCAACTCCCTTAAACGAGATAAAACACCTATCGTCGAAAACAGATTGTTGGACTTTTCATTTCGGGCCACTAGTAGGAAGACGTAGGTCGCGGTACATCCTAGTATGCATGAACTTGCAGTTGAGCGTGCATTGTGTGAGAGTGCACGGTTTGGGTGTCCTGCGGAAGTCCCAAGCAAGGAACACCAAGCACAAGCGGTGAGCATGAGGGCAAAGAAGACAATATGTGGTCTGAGTAAGCGGGTGTTCGAGTGAGAGGATACCAGTGGTGTTAACTATCAATCATTAAAACTTGTGACGATAATTTTTCTAAATATATCTACCTTGAGGGTTATATATCTGGTCAACTTAGCCAAACCTTTTTGGTATTGTTGAGAGAGTTGTCGAAAATGTAATCTTGCGGAACAGAAAGTTATCATCGTCTTGCTTAGAAACGGTTTATCAGATTTTAAACCTTTTCTCGGTCACACAATCGGATAACACAAATTTAATCTCGGGACGAGATTTCTTTAAGGGGTAGGTACTGTAACATCCGAGAATTTTCGAATTTAGAATGACGATGTCAATCTTTGACTTTTCAGTGGTCTGGTTGTCTTATAAGGAACGATCATCTAAATTCACATTTTCACGGACTCGGACTTAAAAGCAATTTGATGTGAAATGATATTCCTGACAACTTTTTAGTTTTGCCCGAGACCTGGAAACGAGCCGAAAAGGGGTAAAACAGCACCGCAAACATTATTCGATCAATATACAACGCGGACACACAAAAACAATTAAATTTGTTTTTAGTTATCAGTATTTATTTAATAAAAATATTAAATAAATTATTCATCATTTCTAAGCGTTTTTGAAAACGCGACTATTCGAGTTGAAATCCATTTTTATTTCAGACGGAGCGAAACCGGTTCACAAAATGAATAACAAATATTTTATAAAATGTTATAAAATATTTATGAAATATTATCAAGTGAATACTCATTTTTATCGGAAAAATGATTTGAAAAACAATGGCGCAAGTTTCATGCGTTGAATCATCCGTTAAGCCGCTCAAATGAGTCCCGAACCGATATTTATAAAAGTATAATAAAAATGTTACAATATAACCCCCCAACTTTTGAAACTTGTCATTTCATTTTTATATATATATAAAAACCCATATATAAATCTTTACATTTCATTCATACATATAACCATCTCATACATCTCACTAATCTCTCTCTCCCTTTCATTATTTCCGGCGACTCCCACCGTCCGGCGCACTCCGGTCACCGGAAAGTTTTCCGTGTCTCTTCCGATCCAACACCAAATATGTTCTCCACTACCCGATCTATACGATCACCCCCATTTCACCTCTCCTCCACGCGCGTCTTCCCTCCCCATCCGGCAGCCACAGCAACAACGCCACCACCCTCATCATCACTCTCATCATACCATCATCATCACCCTCATCACACCCTCATCATCACCACCGAACCCCACCATCAATTTTATCGGGTGTTTGATACAACCGAAACCCCACAAGTGGTGTTCGGTGTGGGCAGCACACTGCAGAGGGTGTTGTTTTGGTGGTCAAACACCAAGAAGGGTCCGTTTGGTGCGGGTGGGAAAACTACCACCGACGAATGGGTTGTTGGGTATCAGGGTTATGTTATAAACAACCAACATTAGGGTGCGTTTGGGTTTGTGGTTAACAGCGGGAGCAACAATTAGCGGAGTTGTTCGTTTGGTTTGTGGGTTCACAGCAAACTAGGGCGTTGGTTGTGGGTTCACAAACCAGAGGGTGAAGTTGGTTGTATAGAAATCATGGTGTTTGTTTCGTGGTACATGCACCAAAAGGGTGCGGGTGGGTTTTATTATCATACGAAAAGGAGGCGTTTTGGTTCCGAGGGTCAGCGCACCCAAAACAGCCACCACGGGGTGTGTTGGGTTGCGGGTCAGACCCGCAAGGGTGCGGTTCGGTTGTAACTGTCGAACAGCCGGGGGGTGGGTGGTGTTTCTGATTGGTTTCACAGCCGGGGTTGGGTTGTTGGTTTGGCTAGGACAGCCGGGGGGATCGGGGTGTTATGTTTGGCTGTCACGAAATTATAGGGGACCCCGGGACAGCCGAGGGGCTGTCGGGGTTGGGTTAAAAATAATACAAGGGTGTGTTTGGTTTTATTATACACGAGACTAGGGTGCGTTTGGCTTAACAGCCACGCACAAGGGTGCGTTTGGCTGTCCATCAGCCGGGGTGCGTCGAGTTGTGGGATGACACCGAATTAAAGTCGTGGTCGAGATCGTTGCAGATTCAGTGTGATTTAATTGGATTAATTGATCGTGGTCTTTAATCAATGTGAGTTCATAGCCTCGCTTTTCAATCTTTTGAATGTTTTATAACCCGCGAGGGGGATACATGCTTGTTTACAAATTCTTATACTCACTCAGTTATCTTATAACAATGTGATTGTTTTAAGGGATTTTGGTCAAGGTAAGTTTATAGCCCCATGTTTTACTAGTTTTACATATATTTTTGGGGTGAGAACATGCTATTTACAAATGCATTTACAGGATTGTTTACAAATTGGTTTACATACTTATTTGCATAGCTCGCTATGGAATACATTATTTGACTTCATTTTTGGTCACAAATGCATACTTTACATTTGAAATGATTTCGGATTAGCTTAGGCTGATTGAACTGATATTTATACATTACTGCCCGGGTGTTCTTGGAGGGGACACTGGTAACGGGAGTACATATTTATACGCATAATTGTATCACTGCCCCAAATTAGGGTACATACAAGTCTACGTCACAGCGTCATGAACTGTAAATCACTTGGAGGGTGAGCGCGAATGTTATGAAATAGATCTATTCGGGTGTGGATCCCTGTTCGGGTGATTAGCGAAGCACTGGTAAACGAACTTTAGAGCGTGATGTCCATGTGAATGATTATAAAATAGATCTATTCGGGGATTGACAACCCCGTTCGGGTGATAGGCTTATTAATAGGTACGAAACGTTTTAAACATGATCGGATTATATCGTTGGGACCTTCGGGCCTCCCCAACATGGCACGAAATTTGTATAGTGCGGGCACGAAATTTTTGTAGTGCGGGCAATGTCACGGAAATTATATAGTGACTCAATTTTGTTCATAAAATGTGTTATGCATTCTTTATAAATCTTTGGGATAAGATTGGTACTTTTGATGACATAAAATGTGTCATGCATTCTTTATAAATCTTTGGGATTTTTACATGGTACTGTGATGATACAGTGGATTACATTTATATTTAAACTAATCTATGAACTCACCAACTTTAATGTTGACACTTTTAAGCATGTTTTTCTCAGGTGAATTAGATGCTTGGACTATTTGATGTGCATTGGAGTCTTTACATTCAAGCTTTTCATTGTGATGCAAATTATGGGACAAATGTATTATTAAATTCAGATTTTGATTAAATCAACAATGTTATTTTTCCAAACGACACCTAGAGGTCGTTCTCTTGTATCTATTGCTGTGTATTACGAAGTAACACCCCATTTGGTATTCCGCTGCGTTGTATATGATTTTTGGGGGTGTTACAGGCGCCGTTGCCGGGGACTTGAGTTAAAGATTCCTTCGTTTACGTTTGTTGATTTTGATTTGAAGATCCTTTCGTTAACGAAAGTTATATAGTTGTTATAAAAATCAAAAACCCAAAAAAATTAAAAAAATAAAATAAAATAAAAAGTAAAAAATATTTTCTTTTTCTTTTTAGTATAGTTATCATATAAAAATAAAAAGTCAAAAAAATCAAAAATATAAAAAAATTTCTTTAAAAAGAAATAAAATACACAAAGTTGGTAAAAGAACACCAACATATAATATCCTCAATTGAGGTATTATCATAAATAAGTTCCGGTGAACTTATAAAGTTCCCAAATCGAACCAAAGATTCAAAAACTTGCCATTTGTGTCACTTACGAGGAATGGCTCACCTTAAAAAGTAAAATTTTTAAGAGCTACCGTGAAGTAAGTTGATTATTTGGTTTAAGTTGTCTTCTCGTTATCCGTTAATTTAGTTTGTTTTTAATAAAATTTTTTTTTTTAAAATTAAAAAAGTAGTTTAAATTTTCTTTTTCTAATTTGTGCATGCGCACTCGTTCTCAAACCCGGAACCGTAACCGTCAACAAAGCCAACCGGCTGTTGTTCAACCATTTCATTTAGAAGAACCTTTTGTTAATCCTCCATTAGTTCCGGGGTGATAACGGACAATGGACACAATTGTCCAAAGCACCACCGGGGGTTACGAGGATGCAAATTGTAATCAGAATTTACAGCTACTTTGAGTTAAAGCATGGTTTGATCAATCTTGTTCAAAACAAATAGTTTTTCGGACATGATAAAGAGGATCCACATGCTCACATCCGTTATATCAATAGGATTACTTCAACAATGAGATTCCCAAACGTCCCGAGCATGTCAATAAAGCTTATGCTTTTTTCGTTTTCTCTTGAAGGTTCAGCCCGGATTTTGGCTAGAAAAATAGTACTTCTCAGATCGATTTTGACAGGGATGAATTTGTTTCTAAATTCATTATCAAATTCTTTCCTCCTTTAAAAACGACAAATCTTCGTAACGAAATCACGAGATTTCAACAAAGATTTGACAAATCGTTTTATGAGGCTTGAGATCGATTTAATGACCTTCTTCGAGCATGCCCACATCACGGATTTTCAAAATTACATCAGTTGGATACGTTTTACAATGCTTTGAATGCTAATGATCAAGACTCGTTGAATTCTGCTGCGGGTGGAAACTTTTTGGATAAGATGCCTCGTGAATGCTTAAGAATTATCGAAAGTAAATCCAAGGTTCGTAATTCACGAAACAAGGCAGCCATTGCCAAAGTGAGTTTGAATTCATCTACTCCAAGAATTTCACCAGATGTTGATGCTCTTACGACCGAAGTCTCTGAGCTTAAGAATTTGATGAAGACTATGCCATATCGAACAAACAAAACGCCATGCTCTGCACCCGTAAAAGCGGTCGAGCAGAGTTGTGTAACTTGTGGAGGTGCTCATTCTTATAGAAATTGTCCAGCCACCGATGGCAACGTTTATCGAGACAACATTCAAGAGTACGTTTCACAAGCTGCTGCAACCAATTTTAATCAAGGAAATACCAATTCTAGACCTCCGATGGTTGCGAATCAAATCCGACCTCCTGGTTTTCCTCCGATTCAAAACAATCAAAACCGTTTCAATCAAAATCAAGGAAGTAATTTCAACCAAAATCGAGGAACCAATTTCAATCAAAACCGTGGAAGTAACTTCAACCAAGGACAAGTTTATCAACCTCCGACGCTTCAAACCCCGGTTTATCAAGCTCTTGCTCCGCAAATGCAAGGTGTTTCAAAGACCGATTTTGAGAATTATGTCAAGGCTAATGATGCAGTGTTAAGGAATATGCAAAATCAAGGCCAAGGTTTACAAAACCAGATGACAAATTTAACGGAAATGCTTTCTAAGTTCATAAGTTCCAATACCGCTTCGAGTTCAGGTACTCTACCAAGTCAAACCGTAACTAACCCTCGCGAGCATGTTAATGCTATCACCACACGAAGTGGTAAAACTTGTGAAGGACCTTCGACTCCTCTTGTTCCCACTACCGTTGTTTCTACTCCTCTAAAGGAACCCGAACAAAACCTGGAGACGTCAATGGACAAAATGCAAAAACCAAGTTCTGATAATACCGCACAAGTCCCACCTCTGGAGGATCATGATTCCATTTTTATTGAAATTCAGAAACCAAAGGTTAAGGAAACTATTCAAGAGCCTATTTCTCCAGATCCTAATTCATATCAACCTAAACTTCCATATCCCGAGAGGATGAAAGTAAGAGAGAAAGATAAGCCCAGTGCTCAGCAGAGCAGGTTTATGAAGTTGTTTAAACAACTACGTTTAGAAATTGGATTAAGAGATGCTCTCATTGAAATGCCAAAATTCAACAAATGGTTAAGCACTTTATTGAGAAACAAAGAGAAACTTGAAGAAATCGCCATCACAACCGTAAATGCTGAATGTTCTGCCATCATCTTGAACAAAGTTCCCGAGAAGCTCGAAGATCCCGGAAAATTTATTATTCTGTGTTCTCTACAAGAACTTGATAGGACTAATGCTTTAGCCGATTTCGAAGCTAGCATAAATCTTTTGCCTCATTCTATCTATAAGCAACTTGGGCTTGGAGCTTTGAAGCCCACCCAAATGACACTCGAGCTTGCTAACCGTTCCGTTACGCATCCAATGGGTATAGCCGAGGATGTTGTAGTTAGAGTTGATGGTTTCAAATTACGAATACTGTAAGAATTTAATCGTTCAATATATGATTTCTTTTAACCATTCCGTTACTTTTTGTATTTAATCATTCAAATTACGAATACTGTAAGAATTATGAGTTTTCAATATATGATTTCTTTTATCTCTTACTGTGTTTCCGTTACCATGAGCGGCTAAGCACTTAAAGTGCTAGCCTAGTTATGAATTTACTTTTGTTATGATTGTTTCCTGTTGAATTATGGTTTCATTTGATATTGCTTGACTATCGTGTAACCCTGGGTTTTGGTAATACGGGTGGTTTGGACCTAGCTTGACCCATTAATAGATTACCTTGTCATGATGGGATCCAATGGGTACTAGAGAGGATCACTAACTCTTTACCTGGTGTAGGAACTGACCGGTCACCGCACAAATCACTTAATACATAAAAAGCACAGGAACTCTTTCAGAGGGGGTTAATAATCTTTATAGGTTATTAGATATGTTTTGGGAATAGTTAGGATTAATCACTACAACATGGATAACCTACCACCTAACTGATTCGGGACTGATTCGGAATCACAGGAAGTATAGGATAGATTGTATATGCCCATTCAAGTCTATCGACCGTAGAAACCAGTAATGAAACCATAGTTTGACATTGCACAGGAAATTGTCTTTATAACAATAGTAATGAAGTAACTAGGTTAGCATGTTTTCTCTCTTGATATCTCCTATCCTTTTAATTTCAGTTATTTATTTTATTGTATTGTTTTTCTATTTCTTTTAATTAAAATCAAAAACCATTTTCAAAACGTGACATTTCAAATTAAAACTAATTACACC
>BQNB010020564.1:10623-32683 GCA_026074375.1 Tanacetum coccineum
TAGCTTAAAAATCTTAAGTTTTATAGCTTTTTAAGTATTCTATCTTTCTAGCTTATTTTAGTTGCTTATTTTTGTTCAAATATGCTTATTAGGTGTAGTTAAGTTTTTGTCCTAGCTTATTTCTCTTTTTGGATTACTTTTTAGTGCTTAAAGTGCTTAACAGTTAGCCATTTTAGACTTAGTGTAAAAAAAGCTTATTCTGTCAACTTTTCAGCTTATTTCCGTGCTTAATTGTGGCTTATATAAAAAGTGGTTTTGTAAAAGTTGCTTATTTTTAAGTCTTTTAAAAATTTGTAAAAAATGGAAAACAAAAAACGTTTGGGATTACGGGAAGCCCCAGGTGAGCAGGGCTCGAACCCGGGACCTCTACCCACTCACCAACCGTTTTAACACCAACACACACTACCACTCGCCCTTGGGTCTTTTTCGGTTTTAACTTGCAATATTAATTAGTTATACACGTTTTGAACCCTTTTGATTAATAAGCTGTTTTAGCTTATTTAACAGTTTATTTGATAAGCTATTTTCTCCACCTTATTTTTATTAAATTCTTCACTGTTCAATGCATTTTTTAGGATTTTTTCAGAATTTTTATAATTAGTTTAGTATTTTTAATCATTTAATTTCATTAAAATCGTTTTTAATTCATAAAAATTATAAAAAAGTCAAAAAAATATAATTCTTTTTTAGAAAATTTTCTTTTAACATTTGGGACTTAGGAAAATTAGATTTGCTTTCGTAGGGTTAAAATTGCAAAATTTGATTTTTTTTAAAGAACGAGATTGAATCCCGTTCACGTTTTTCTTGTTTTTAAGCTTAAATCACTTTCGTTTTTGGTTTAGTTTTCTTAGTTCTTATCTTTTAGTTAATTAGGACTTATAAAAGTTAAAAAGATCATTTTAGGACTTAATTTTGATAATTTAAGGTTTTTAGGTCGCGTTTTTAGGATCCCCGTTTTGCGTTATTAGTTTAAAATAGTTTTGCCTTAATTGTTTTTAAGTGTTTGCATTAATTTTCCCATAGTTTTAGAAAACCAATCTAAATCTTGTTCCATTCAAGCATTGATTATCAAAACGACTCTCGACTTTCAATTGCATTCCTTGTTGGGGATAACGACCCGGGAATCATACTTCTGGATTTTCTACATTGAGGTTTTTGACTCTTATTATATATTTATATATTTATTATATTTAATATATATAAAGGGTTGAGTATCTCATCGTCATCGGCTAATTCGACAGCAAAGCTAACGTCTAAAGTATCGGGGGTTATATCAAGCAAATTACTAAAATTAGTCGACACGAAACTTCTATCGGCGCCCGAATCGAATATCATAGAAGTATAATGGTTATTGAGAAGAAACGTACCCTTGACGACATTTGAATCGGGGTTAGCGTCTCCTCCCCCTAGCACATATGCTTTTCCTCTTGCTTCATTAACACCATTCTTGTTTCCAGCCTTGTTTCCATGATTTTGACCTTTTAGCTTTGGGCAATCACTCCTGTAGTGTCCTTGCCTTCCACACTCGAAACAAGTTAAAACTCTCTAATTCACTATTTGACCCCTCTGTGTAGAAGTAGTGGAATTTGTGACCTTACAATCCCGGGTCAAATGCCTAACCTTGTTACACTTCCCACATCTCACATAGCAAGGCCCTTCATGATGAAGCTTACACTTGTTGCAGAGAGGCAACAGTCTATTATATGGTTTTCTCTCATTGTTGCCAGCAGTATATGCTATCGCCACATTATAACCTCTAACATTTAGCCTTTTGAATGGTGGCTGTTGTCCACGGTTGTCTCTCTGATTGACCTCTAATTTTCTTTTGTTCTCAGCATTTTTCACAGCATATCCCTTTAACTTTTGGTCCATTAAGTTGTTAGTAATTCGAACAGCATCTTGCAGTCTTGTAGGTTCAGCAGCAATTACATTCCCTTGGATATTATCAGGGAGACCTCCAATGAATTTCTTAACCCGATCCTCCTCCTTGGGGACCATCTTGGTGCACATCATAGTCAACTCTTGAAATCTCTGAGTATAAGCAGCTAAATCATTATTCTTCTTGGTCAAATTCCACAGCTCAGACTCCATCTTTTGAATTTCATTTTTTGGGCAGTACACTTCAGCCGTTAGCTTCATGAGCTCTCTCCATGACATGGAAAATGCAGCCTCAGCTCCAATAGTCCTCTTATGTGAGTTCCACCAAGTTAGAGCACTATTTAACAGTGTGCAAGTAGCATACTTGACTTGGTATTTCTCTGGACAATTGCTGATATGGAACACTATTTCCATCTTCTCAAACCACCTTATCAACCCGACAACTCCTTCAGAATAGATCTATGCAGACATATTAAGGATGATAGCCAAGATGTATTAATACAGTTTGACTATATTTGAACAATGATTATGAATTACTATGTGTTAATGAGGAATCTTAAACAAGTTCTAGAAGAACTCTGAAGAACTAAAATAATAATTTCTTTTTTGATATGCTTTGAGTGGATTACAGTTTACAACTATTGAGAATATGATTTTGTATGAGATATTTGAGCTTATGTCTCTATCTAATGCCTAAGAGGGATCCTTTTTATAGGACCTAGGATATGCCTAAGATGGGTTCCTTTTATAGACAAAGGATATAAACCCTAAAGGCTTACAAATCGGTACGATATCTTTTCCTAATATATCTCATGCATATCTCTTAAATGGTACTAACTGTTTATCTAACTATTCGGTACTAACTATTGAATTCACGTAACCTTATCTTTTTTGTACTGTCAGTAACTAACTATATCTATCAGTACTAACTATTTGGTACTGTCGGTATAAATTAGGAAAAGTATTTCCCAACATCATCCCCATAAAATTTTAAAAAAAAAATCCCCTTTATAAAAATCAAGAATGTTGAACTATTTAACTTTATGTTTCTTTAACTTCTTTAACGCATAGAGGATGTATCCAAACACTTTTATCATTTCTTGATCTTTTAATTATATACTCTTCTAGAAGAAGCTACTTTGTCTACTCAGATCACTGGGCACATTCTTTTCAGCAACTTATCTACTTATAGTTGGCTTTATAGTTTTTGGCAAACTAACAGCATTTAACGGATTTGATCGTATTCCTTTACCAGTTAAGCCGTTTGCTCTGGGATGGTTAACTCTTTATTTTTAAAACATGGTTGAGTTTTGAGTTATTTACAATACTGTTTTTTGGTTAACTGTAAACATCAACGGGAATTGATTTGTCTTTACACAAAATACCGTTTTGCTTTTGGAACTAGCATATGCTTCATTGTCATAAAACATGGTGCATTGATTAACCTATAGTTTTTAGCAAGAACAATCAGCTATCAACAGATTTTTTGATTAGTCTTTACCAAGAACAGTTTGATTTGGAATAGCCAACTCTTCACCAATGAAGCAAGGTGAGTGAGAACATACAATATTGGTTATAAAAATTGTACGACATAAACGGATTTGAGAAGGTCTGTTCCATAAAGCCAGTTTACTTATGAGATGCCAGAGTTTTTATGCCCTGTTAAGCATGGTGAATGATGACCATTTTTGTTGTAACCGTCGAGAAAACAATAGTATTCATTTCCCGCTAGTCTCTCAAGCATTTGGTCCATAAATGGTAGTGGAATGTGGTCTTTACGGGTGGCGTCATTTAACTTTTGGTAGTCAATGTATACACGCAATCCCGTAACCAATTTAGTAGGAATTAACTCGTTTTCATCATTTTCAACCACGATAAAGCCACCCTTTTTCGGTACACAATGCACGGGGCTTACCCAAGGACTATCCGAGATAGGGTAAATTGACCCGGAATCAAGGAGTTTAAGAACATCCTTTTTGAGTACCCCATGGATTTTAGGATTAACCCTTCTTTGGTGTTGGACCGCCGGTTTGAAGTCATCCTCTATTAGAATCTTGTGTGTACAAAATTCTGGGTTAATACCCTTAATGTCAGAAAGTTGCCAAGCGAGAGCTCGCTTGTGTGACTTCAAAACCTTTATGAGAGCGGCTTTCTCCTCATCTTTCAAGTCTTTAGCAATTATGACGGGTAATTTGTCGGTATCCTCCAAAAATGCATATTCAAGATGAGGTAGTAAGTCCTTAAGTTTGACCTCGGGTGGTTCATCAATTGAAGACTTTTCATTTTTAGGTTCAACAACTTTAAGTTCTTATGGAGGGAGAGGTGATGATGATGGATCATCATTAAGAAATTCTTCAAGAAGAAGAATGTCTCCCTCTGAATCATAGTAAGAGTCATTAATTTCTGGTGAAATTAGCTCATCTTCAATAGCTAGGAAAGCATCGGTTTCCTCAAGAAGAAAATCACTATCCCCGAAGGGAGTGAGGGTAGGAGAAGAGGTAGAAACAATTGGTTCTGAAGTTGGGGTGGGATTTCCACTCTTGGAAGTATCCGAAAATCCAAGTACTTCTTGAGCATACTCCTCATAAGCTACATCAATGACATCGATTCGTTTAACCGATTTAATGATGTTGTGGGAGAATGTCTTAGTATCACCAACTTTGAATATTATGGATTGGTCATCATGTCGAAGGGTCATTTGTTCACAATGAACATCAATCAAAGCTCGTGCCGTCCTCAAGAAGGGTCTCTGGTATGTGCTTAATTACACATACCATTTTCCATTAAAAACGGACTTAAATGACTAAAAACGTACCAAAAATACATTGTATTTGTATGTTTTGCATTTGAATTGTGCAGGAACGGATATTCAAAAAGAAAGCCAAAAGCGACCAAACCAAGCACAGGATGGAAAAGACCAAGTCAAGTCAAAGTCTAAAATCAACCAAATGAAGAAAATACAACTTGAGGGACTAAAATTGCCAAACCCCAAGTTGTATTACAAGAGTTAAAAGACAAGGGTCGAATTTGCAAACCGGGCGAAGTTTTGCAAAGAAGTTATAAGAGTTGAGGGGCCAAAACTGCCAACCTTCCCAAACTCCACTTTCCCGCCCAACAAAAACCCAGGTACAACTAGGCAACATGTCGTCCCATACCTTCTCCCTGCAAAACACTCAACACCCTAGATAAATCATTTCAACCACTCCTCTATCAACCCCCCCCCCCCAGCTGTATAAGTGCCATGTTGGCAATCCCTCACCATTCCCAAGTATTTTCGATGGCTATGATTGACTCCAAAGAAGCACAAAAGAAATTAAAGGCTGGGATTTGTTTTAGAATCACCTCACACAACAAGCACACTTGGTTTTTGTCTCTACAAAGAAACACAGAAGAAAGAAGAGAAACGTCTTTGGTACCTCCGTTATTAGTAGGAGGCACCGTGTCCTTTGTCATCTCAGTTTTACGTTCCACTACTTTAGGAGAAGAAGAAGTAGTAGGAATCATGGGTCCCTTATAAGCAACACCACTTCGGGTGGTGATACCTTTCAAATCTTCCCTCGGGTTAGTAATGGTGTTACTCGGAAGAGTTCTCGAACCCGAAGTAGAAGCGGTATTCATTTTCATGAATTGACCCAACATGTTCTTAAGATCATTAGTAGAATTGGTCAATGTAGTCATGTTGGTTTGCATGTTTTTCAAAATGGCATCATTTGCCCTTCAATGTAGCTCGAGAATTCGGCATTCGTTACAACTTTGCACGGTTGAGGAATCGGAGCTTGATGAACCGGAGCTTGGTAAGGCGGGGCTTGATAAGCCGGGGCCGGGGCTTGATAAGCCGGAGTTGGGTTTTGAACATGATTAGATCCTTGGAAAATTTGGTTTCGACCTTGGTTGTTTCTTTGATTCCTATTCTGATTCTGATTTTGATTGTTTCGATTTTGATTTTGTTTCCATTAAATCACATGGTGGGCTCCGAGATAATTGGTGTCTTTCCGAACGAATAGCTAAGCAATTACGGTTCCCTTGAGGTTGGTATAGTATTTACCACTTGATTGTAGGCTCCCGCGGCATATATGTTCTGAGTTTGGCCAACGGTGGCTGGACAATTAATGTAAGAATGAGGACCACCACAAGTTTCGCAACTTGGTGTTACGGAATTAACTTGTTGGTTTGTTTGAAGCATTTTCATTAAGTTCTTGCTGATTTCCGCCATTTCAACCTTAAGGGCTGCTATTTCCGGATTAGAAGAAGTGATAGAACTATATGACTCACTCCGTAGGGCTGAAGTGTCCCAATCATTGTGATGAGCAGTTTCATATTTCTAGCATGAGAATCATAGCACTATTCGGTTGTCGTTACTTTTCATAATTGTACCACCGGCAACAACGTTGTTGTATCATGTTGCATCAATATTAACCTGTTATAGATAGTTATATTATTTGGTAGTCACGTGGTAAAATGTTGTGGTTTTTTAGGGGACATCGATCAATTGAAAGCTTGTAACGTTCCCATGCTTCGAATAACGATTCATCGGGTTCTTGACGGAAATTCGTAATATTATTTCTCAACTTGGCCCTCATAGAGGGTAGGAAGTATTTTCCGAGAAATATTTTTGCCATTTGGTCAAAGGTGGTGATAGAATTCCTTGGCAAACGATCAAACCATTCGGCGGCACGATGTTGCAAGGAGTAAGGGAAGAGATATAGACAAAGGGCATCATCGGAGACCCCATTCACTTTCATACTTTGGGTGACATGCAAAAACTTGTCAAAATGCTTGTTGGCATCATCACCCGGTCTACGAAATGGACACGAATTTTGAACTTGTTGAATCATGTCATTCTTAAGTCCAAAATTAGTTGCCTGAATTGCAATCAGGGCAATTGGTACACCCTGACCATTCAAAGTTGGTTGGCACAACTCCTTCATCATTCGGAGGTCAGGAACTGGTAAACCACCTACCGCAGGAGGTAGTCCGTCATCACCGTTTCCGTTAGCGGCCATGTTAATTTCCTCAAAATTGTTTAAAAGATTAAGATCAACACGAGTCCTTCTTCGAATTGTACGTTCAGGATCTTTGAGAGGTGGAAAAATATTCCTAGTCGAAGATAGATGTGCCTCATGCCACTAAACACCGCAATATTAAAAAGAGAAATCATACTAATTAATTTTTTTGGTTTTTTGGTTTTTCAACAATTGATTCACAAAGATTTATTTTAATAACGGACAATGAGATAAGACAACTTAAACCTAATAATCAACAAGCTTCACGGTAGCTCTCTAAAAGAAAAATGCACAAAGGAGCGGAGGAGTAGGAAAGCGCGAAGCTATTAAAAACCTTCTCCTTTAGGGTCGTACTTCCTCGGAACAACCCTCCTTATACCTCTTATAGTTTGTTTAACTTTTTTAAAGTGGCGTACCTCGCAAGTGACACAAAAGACAAGTTTTTGATCTTTGGTTTGGGAACTTATTAATGATAATACTCAAAGTTTAGAGTATTATATAATTGATTCATTTTATTTATATATAAGGATAATTTTTTTATATTTTTGATCTTTCTTGTCTTATATATATAATAATAAAAAACAAAAAGAAAATCTTTTTGTATTTTTTTATAAGAAAATAAGCAAAATAACTTCACACAGAAGGATCTTCAAAGCACTAATTGTCAAACGTCAGAAACGACAATCGTTTTACACTCCTCCCTGGCAACGACGCCAAAAATTGGTTTCTGGCTTTAGGTATATATAAATAATAATACTATTTATATTAACCAAACCAAATCAAGTGACCCTTAAAAATGTTTAAAGAAAGAAAATCAATGAAATCCGAGTAGTGTGATATTCTCGGGTCGTTTTCCTAGACGAGGAATGCAAATGGAGATTCGAGAATCGGTTTGATATTTGATGTTTGAATAACAAAGATTTTGATTGGATTTGTTTTCTAAATTCTACGGGAAAAACATAAAAAGGCACGGGAATTTAAACTTAAAACTACGGGAAAGCAAAATAAGGCATTAGAAAGCTAAAAAGGAAAGGCATTTAATAACTTAAGGCAAAAAACGAAAACCGGGAATCTTAAAAACGCGTCTAAATTATCAACTAATCCAAATTTTAACCCTACACAAGATTTTTTTGCATGTAAACCTCAAAAATGACAAAAGAAAATTTTCTAAAAAAGGTTTGTATTTTTTTTGACTTTTTAATATTTTTTTATGAATTAAAAACCTATTTAATCAATTAAAATTCTAGAAAATGACAAATTAATACCTAAAAATTCTAAAAAATGATTTTCTACTTTTAGAAAAGTCTAAAATATGATAATAACTCAGAAAAATATTTTTAATTACTTTTTGTAATTTAAAACTAATTTCTATATTTAAATTAAAAAGCTAAAAAATGAAGGACATTGAATTACATTTCATTCCCACTCAATATCAACTTGCTGATATCTTCACCAAGCCTCTGGATGACACGTCGATGTGTGATCCCATAGAAGCAAATTACGTCCAAGGATATCATGACCAAAATTCCAAAATTCTATACTCCTACCAAAACCGTAACTATCTACAATCCTGACCACCAAATAGAACGGCACATCTATTACAATATTTCAAAATACCCAAAACCTTAACGGAGGAGATGATGAGAGAGTGGATGGCTAGGCAGGCGAAGAGAATGAACGTATGAAGAACCAGGTGGTTGAATTGAAACATCAAATTAATCAAGGATTAAGGAACCACCAAGTGATAATCCATAACTTGGAGAGGTAATTTGAATATATATTGAGAAAACCTAATGTACCAAATCCCTTCCTCATACCACAAATACCAAACCGAGACATGAATTTATCTACAAACCACCCTCAATCCTAAATGAGAATGATAAAAGTGATGTTAAATTTATCGAGGAGGATGAGACTCAGCCTATTTCGACCATGCCAAACCCGAACCTTATCAATTCTAACTCTCAAACCGTGTCGCCTTTTTTTAAAGATTGCACCATGCGTATCCCATACACGAATGCGAAGACATTTGCAGACGATGTATTTCTGAATCATGTCAGTGACAAGGAGTTAAAATTATATTATGGCATTGGAACTGGACAGATAACAAAGAAGGATATTAAGAGGAAAGACAAGGGTGTGCCAAAAGAACCCAACAAATAATGGAAGCAAAATGAAAAAGTGGTTCCTCGCAAAGAAGAAGTTTATCATTATCATTGGCACCCAACTAAAATTCTCTATCTGAACCCTATCATCAAAGAATCCTAAACCCTAGGGAAGAGTCTAGCTAATGACTCATAAATAAATTAAGCGCTTCTCAAGAGGCAACCCGAGCTTTTTAATTGTTTGTTTTAATTTTTGTTTTGAATAAACATGTACCCCCTTTACAAAAGTTGTTTTTCAACTTGGAAAATCGTAAGTGTGGGGGTGTTACATGCTCGTAATGTTTAATATATTATTGGGTGCGTCTTTTTTTTGTTTTTTTTTAATAAATGCAGCAGGTAATGAAGGAGGATGATTGGAGACAAAATCGATTGATCCCAAATGCTTATGCTAGCTCTTGCATATCAAGTATCATATGGAGTTCGATCACGATACTTTTGCCCAGGAAGTTTAGTTTTTCTCTTACTCTTATTTCCTTATTTTCATACTTTGAAGTTTATTTTTCACATTGAGGACAATGCGTAACTTAAATGTGGAGGGGAATAAATAGGGAAAACAAGACTAATTTTTAAATTTTCTAATTTTTGGGCCAATTTAAAATTTTTGTAGCACTTGTTTGCCCTTGTGATCTAGTTGTTTTCACACGTTTAAGTTTAAAATATTAGAATAATTGGATCAGTCCACTGGTGAAATACTGTAAATTTTGAAAAATTCAAGATGTGTCCCGGTTAATATTGTAATCTGTTATGGGATCGATAACATTTGATGACGCATATAGCCTTTTCCACTAAAAATTGTGAGGATTTGAGCCTATTTCATATATAGCATACATCTTTTATGCTTGAATTCTTTTGCTATGAGTATGCCGGTGATTTTATTTATTTTAAAACTTGTACTTGTAAATCATTACCAGACCGCAATGAGATCACACTCGTGTGATATAAGTGTATTCGCATGATAAAAAGGCACCCTTAGGAATAAAACCAAATGGCCTTCTGTTTACATCTAAAAGTTATTAGCTAGCCACATCGGTTAGTTAACTGCCCATATGGACCCATTTGTTAGCGCTCATTTTTAGCGCTAGCTACTCTTAGAACACCCTCCGAGCAAATCTTTTTGTTTTTTACATCCACTAAAAATATATATATATATATATATATATATTTAACTTTAGACTTTAGCCTAACCACTTGTCGAAGTCTAATTGGTTGGTTGCTAGTTGCTTGGTATGTGAATGTTTTTTATGATTGATAGTTATACCACACTTCGGCGTTTATATGTGTCATTCCGACAAAAATGAAGATTGATCACCTTTATGTTTTGTGTTTTGTGGTGTATGTTTATGCGAAGTGTAGGGGAGTTTGATGTATGTGAAAAGAAAAGAAAAAAAAGGATGTTGAAAAGAAAAAAAAGAATAAGTCATCGAAGAAAAAAAATGAAAAAATATGTACAATGACAATTATAGCCAATGTGCTATATATTTATGAAGATAAAGGAAGATGAAGTATATTGAGATATCGATTAGGTAATGTGATAAGACGTGATATATATGTGGTGATCGATATGTCGTTGAAGAAAGTTTGTAACTATAATCATTTACGGGTTTGTGGTTTGTTTGGTGACTAGCAACAATGGGTGTTAGACTTTTGAGCATACGCACTCCATTGGACTTGATTCAACAGCTCATGCGTCCGAAAAAGGAAGATCTACAACTTTCATTTTTACAACTTTTTGCCCAGAAAAAGGAGCCGCCCGGCAGGGGCATTTTGTCGGCCGGCTCCTCCAAGGTCCACCCACGATTTTCATCTTGCCGCCCGACAAGAAAAGGATCCGCCCGGCCCGATTACGCTAACCTCTCCAAGTAAACTTTTAATGCTTGTTTTTATGTCAACTCACTTGAGAATGATCAAGATCATTCTAGAATCCATTTTCTAGCATTTTATGACCCTTTGTGCTCAAGTTTTATGCTTGGTGTCCAAGGGCTTGTTCAAGTATAAATAAGTGTACCCATACCTTATTTTTCATATAAAATCCCCATTCTCTTTTCTACAGATGAAAACTCACCCCCTTCACCCAAGGATGAATTTTCTCCATTCTATCACTCCTAAAAGACCACAAGCCTCTACCAAATTCGTGTAGATTGAACAAGGGCTGAAAAAAGTGCTTGGATATAATTTTCTAGCTTGGTAGAACACTTGTAGTCAATTGAAGGCTTGAAGGTTGCTCTAAATCTTCATCTTTACTTATTGTAATCATACTTTGGGTAAACTTTATTACTTTTCAAGATGTTTGTGATTGTTATGATTGTTGAACCTTTGTGTTTGGTTAAAATAATCATGGAGTAGTTTTGTTTACTTGTTTGGAATGATGTAAACATGGATATGAAGTGTTTGGTATTTTACAATATTGATTTATGATTTTGCTTATGAGTTTGGTTGAATTGATATGTGTCTAAATAACTTTTTGGTAAATAATAACTGGATTTATAGGTCAAAAGGATTTCTTGTGTGGTTTGTTCTAAATATTAGCGCGCGTATATATTTGGTATTTCTTGATTGACAACCATGAATAAATAAGTTAAATAGAGTCATAAAGGTTTAATCTAGAGTATAGGTCAAAAGGGCTCTTATGAACAAGTTGGTAAAATCATACTTCTCACAAATGGCTTGTAATGAATAGATTTATAATAATGATCATAGGTCAAAAGGGTTCGTTAATCTAAACCGTGATATATGCAATTCGATGATATGACCAATTGACTTGGAATTGTATGTTTTTGATTTTGTGTGCTATTGCTAAAGTTCTACCCGAATCGTCCACACACTCCATTGATATGAATACTAGTTCCAAACAAGTAGTTTTAGTTATATTGATTTCATTCTCGTTGAATTTGCATCATTATACTTTTCGAGTTACTTGTTGCTTATATGGTACTTTGGGACGTGACAACCAATTTACCACTTTCGTGTTACGTGTTATTACATAGATTCTTCACAATTGAAAACACCTAAATCCTAGTGAACGACTTCGGCTTACCAACCAAAACTAGCTACATATGGAAGGGTCATACTTGCCCGTGTGTTCTTAGCTTTATCCGGTAATTCGTGTTATAAATTTAAAACTAGTAGTTGCGAGACACATTAGTTATGTGTAAGTGTAAATGATTCTTTGTATCATGTTGATATGTCATTGTTGCGCCGGTTGGTTAAGAATATGCCAACGTCCTTGGAGGACACCAAAATCCCTTCTAATATTTTTTCGAGCACCTTCTTGTCGACGTTTAAATACGACATTATTCTAGTCTCGTGTAAACAAAAATGATTTGACAAAAGTTGCCCATTGTGAGTAAATCCCGTTAGCCACGTAATACCATTTTTCAAATTTATATTCGTTTACTTCAAACCGGGGCCACAGAGGCGATGTCATCAAGAAGGTTGTCGAATAACAAGAATTATTAAAAATAGTAAGATCGTTATTCGTACGCGCTACCCCTAAAAATGCATGTCAAATCCACAAATCGTATGACACAACGGCTCCAAGCATTTTAGTTGGATATTCTTTTTCACCTCTCCCAAATTGCTTGTCCCATGATTTCAGACAATTAGTCCATTCCCCAGTGCATACAATCAATGCTTTCAAGCATGGTCGAAAACCCATGAACCATGTTATGTGCGATATATAACCTTTGATTGTCATTAAAGTCGAGTTTTCTTAAAAACTCGGGCATAGACAATTGAATAATGCACTTACTAAAATTATCTAGACACTCACGTCCAAAACATTTACCCATTTGTAAATATTCATCAAATGCATCAGGTGTTGTATCGTATGCTAATTGGCGTATGACGAATGTGCATTTCATAATAACACTAAACTCATTTGACATGTAGCATCAGGTCGGACTACAAAAAATTAAAAAGCTTGGTAAGAGGATTGACAGTTTGAATATAAGTTTCAATAATGTGGACTATTTCTAAAAATAGTTTGTTGCTCATACGATATCTACGTCTAAAATAGTACTCCGGATATTTTGGGCTATCACCAAAATAGTTGGCGATCAAACGTAATCCAACAACAACATGTTTACGAAAGAATGGATTACAAGTACGTGAACTTTTAGCTTCTTGTTGCAACGATTGCTTATGCTGACCAACTTACATAATCAACTTAGTGTCACGTTGATCATCAAAATCGGACGTATCGGAAAAGGATAAATCACTCATGATTTTTGGTAGAGAGTATGTGTTTTGGCAGAGAAAGTTATGTAAAAAGTGGTTAAAATGAGATATATTTATAGTGTTTAAAAGGATAATTTTGAAAATATAACCCACCGAAACGGTGTATATACTTATAGGGGAATTTTATTTATATCTTTAAAAAAATTGTAATTACGTCAATATCCTTACATATTTTATAATTACGTCAATGTCATTCAATCTCAAAAAATACTCCTACATATCCAAATAAATTATTTAATCTTTCTTAATTAGTCATAATATATAAAATTATTATTTACCAAAGGTCTTTGGTCTAGTGGTATGTGTGTTCCTCACTAAGTGTATGTTTGGCGACACGTAGCAGTAGCAGTAGTAGTAGCAAGGAGCAGTAAGCAGGAGTAGTAAGCAGTAGTTGTTTGTTTAAAAATGTGTTTGGTAACATAGCTGTAAGCTGTAATTAAAAAGTGTAAAATTACAAAAAAGGGCATATAACCTAATTAAAGAAATTATAAATTTTATATTTGAGGGTATAAATGTAATTTTATAACAAACTGCTTGGAGCAGTTTTGAAATGTTTCTTCAACAAGCATTTGAGATCGAAGCGGTTAAACATTTTTCAAACGCTTGTTGAGGTGTTGCCAAACAAGCTTTTCATCTAAAATGCTTACTGCTTGCCGCTTGCCGCTTGTCGCTTGTCGCTCCAAAACGCTTGTTGCCAAACACAGCCTAACTTAAAGATTGTGAGTTCAAGCCTCGCTGGAAACATTTGTGAGATATATATTGTGATACAGGTGGTATAGGGTGTGAACAAATTTCCATATTTAATACTTAAATCTATAATACTAAAAGATTGAGCCCCTAAATTTATTAGGACGGTATCTTTAAATGCTCTCAATTCATCGACTTCCTTCCTGCAGTGTAAATGTTTCAATGCAACAACGAGGTATTTAATATGAAGGTGAAACTGATTTCTATGGAAGATCAATAGCTCTTTTCATTTACCCAACACCATTAAAATCACACATACACATTCACTATTGAAATAAAAAAACACAAACATTCAAATCTGATAATTTCAGATGAAATGGCTAATCGATTGAATCTAGGGATTTTTGTGTTTTTTGCTTTGTTTCAATCATTAACTATTCACTTATTATTTATAACCTTAATCTTAATAGATTATTAGTATCATGGGTCAAATCGGTTCTGAAAAGTATTTCGATGATACTTTTGAATACATGTATATATTAAGCATCTTTTATGTTTTTTTTTATTTTCTTATAATTTATTTTGTTTTTATTTTTTAATGATGGTTTTATTTTTCCCTAATGAATTAATAGATATGTTGTTCTTCCACCAGAAGTCAACACCCATGGTGAGGAAGAAGATGGAGGATCAGTCAAAACAAGGTACCAATTTTTATTGATTTAAGGCTAATTTATATTCCAGCCACACTTTTTGGTTCAATGACTAACTCATAAAAAAAATGTTTAATTTATGCTAAAGGTTTTTAGGTGGTTATTGCGAGAAGGATGATAGGGGTCTTTGTATCAAGTCTTACAGGTTACCACAAAATTTAGCAAATTTATTCGGTTCAGTTTACCTTGCTCAATATGAATATGAAGTGTTCATGCACTAAATCAAAACTGTATAAGAATGGTAATGAATGATTTCTAATTGGATATCACAGGTTATTAAAAATATAAATTTGTGACCCAAATAGCAATACGTTGTTCAATGTACAACCTATTGTCCAAAAATTACGGATGCTTTTGTATTGTGGGTCTGCAATTGCTTTCCTGGCCTATAACCATAGGACCATTAGTGCTATGTAACCCTTCAGAAAAGTCGATGTAACAAGCTATAAACAAATGTGTCCTGCATGAAAATTCTTTGAACAATGTGATCATTATTATTGTTAATTTTAGTAAGGTTATTGTCAATCGGTTCAGTAAACTGAGTTTTTTAAATCGAGATGCCTTACTTGAGCAGGTAAATATAAATTATAAACCACTTATTAGTCTGTGTCTTATTGTGTAGTGTGGAATAAGGTGATTCCATGATTAGGAATAGTATAAAGATAATCAAACAACTCAATAAACTTTCTGCCACCCAATTTGTTTACAGGAAAAATCACAACTTCTTCAACAAGTTCTAAGTTATATTGTGAAAGCATGATAATTAAATTAAAATTTGATAATATGTCTCTGTTGGTATTTTTAATATGTTTAAAATGCAAGAGTTTTGGTTATTTCCATTGTTTCGTTTTGATTGCAAGTCTTGGTATCTGCGCTTTTATTTCAAATTCTAAGTGCTTGACATATGTTGTTTGTTGCTATTCGGAAAACCAATACGAGTGAAGATTAACCATGTTCGCTTCTGATGGTGTAATTACAGGAAAGAAGGTACTTTTGAAGCACACAAGCATATTCAGAATAAAAACGGTCTCCGTATGTATGAAGCAGCTATAAACACACAAGCATTGACTTGCAGCAAGCAAAAAAGCACAAAACATCTGGGAGGATATGTAGATAGTGATGTTAAACGACATAACAAAATTACTGTTGTCTTTATAGAAGTTGGCTGAGGCATTTAAATAAACCCCTTACTATGTCAAATATTGCATATTAATGAGACAGAAGATTGTATCAATTAGAAATGAATAGGTTATGAAAAGTGTACAATGGTTCGCATATAATGGAAAACCAAAGTTCTCTCAATTGTGGAATGGTATCATCACTTAAAAACTGTTTTTAGTTCTCTTTAAATGTGAATTACTATGTTGACTAGAAAACATTTAGCTAATCTGCCATAACATTAATGGATATTTCACATGCTACTCTATCAGGTTGAAACGACCGGTGATTACACGAACGATATGATGGCTCTCATATTAGCATATATTATAATATCAACTCCTGAAAATGGGATGATGTAAGACACAGTGGAAGCCTATTTCCACACAATGTTATTTTTCATACTTAATGTTCAACTTACAGTAGTTGGGATAACATACTTGTGGGTTCAAAAGTTTGTCTTATATTTTTGTTGACACGGTTGGTCTTAAGGTTATTCTTAAGTGTAGAAAACACCCCACTTGGAACAGATCGTGGGTCCCATACTTGAGGTATTCATATATCAGGCATGATTATTTTTTCAGCTATATTTAATTTTAAACCCTTTGCTGATAAATCTTCAATGTATTAAAATACGTATAGACCAAGATTATGCGATAAGAAGTCACAAGCTAAAACATATCCAGAGGGCTAATGTGCATTTAAAGGTGTACACTGGCCTTTGGTTTGAGAATTTTGTAACAAGTAACCAACCTAGTGCAACCAAAAGAAGCGAGTTTTAAATAACAATGCTTTATACAATGAGAATTTTACAGGATATCAGATGTGAATTTGTGCGGACTTAAAAACTTGTTGCGGATCGAGTGATGAGAGCATTAGAATAACTAACGGATGATATAATGTTATGTAATTAATTGTGAATGAGATTGATGGTCTAAGTGCGCAATAAGTATATGCACCAAAGATTGTTTTGCCATACAATTTTATCCCATACTCAGAATTATGTAAGAAACAATCGAAAGGGGATTAGTATACACTCTTGTTCCATTGCAATGTTGGCAGTTTGTGTCTATTTGGTGACATAAACAAGTTCATAATGGCTGATTGGCCAAGATTAAATAGGTTAGATGTTTTTGGCTAAGAAATACTTAAGCGTATTGAGCTATTGATCATACAAGCAGTTTAAATAAAGCAATTCTTCTATAATCATCTTTGGCTTCCATACCCTGAGATTAATGTCAAATGGTTCTTTTATTATGTTACGAAATAATTATTTTCACGTTATGTATGTTCAAATGTAATATATTTCCTGTAACCGAATGGTCTTTGTCTCTAGCAGATTTAAACTAGCAAGTAGTTTGATAATGATGTTGATATCATGTTAGCATGAAAAAGATATGTATGTTTTATACGCATTATCCCAAACCAATTAAGTCAAAATTTTATGTCTTATTTTAATATGGGATTTAACTGTAAAAACATAAGTTTTTCAGATATTATGTTACGCAATATAAGATAATAACCAGCTGCCAAAAGTTATTTAAGCATAATGATTTCATTGAGATAACTCAAACTCTTAGTCATATTTAAATAATTAAGTTAACGTACGCATAAATCTCATGTGGGCTCTTTTTTCCTACATTTCCTCTAGAAGGCCGTAATTGAACCGTTGTGGGATGGAGACAGGTCCCAGTGAACCATCATGACGTTAAAACTTCGAGGTAGCGTAACTGCAATGCCATAAATACAACCATCAAATCTGAGAAACAAGTGGAGACTAGTTAGGAAAACTAGAGCACAAAAAGTTTTAAAAAACACACCACTAAATCCTCCATACTTTAAAAGGAACAAAGTATGTGCCATCACTTTACATATTAAGAAGTGAACCCCCCAACCGCTCACATGTGGCTTTCGTTAACAACCTACAGACCTAATGGTTAGCTTTGCACAAACGACCGTTACAACGTGAAACAGTATGCGCATTTAACATTCTCAAAATGGTACTTAGGGTAACCGTCAAAAAAGAGGGATTTCGTAGTTTAAAAAAAAATTTAAAAATCAGCAATACAGTAAAACTAAATCACAAACGTGGTCAAATTGAAACTCTGCCAACTTAGCTACCGCTAACCTAACGACAGGTAGATATATACAGTGATCAAACGTTGCAACGTCCAATCGCAAATAACCCCCACACAATTGTAGGGTAATAACCCATCAAACAAAGGCATCAACATTTTACCAAATCACTAGTGGCAAGCAGACCATTATCCACTCCGAAAAGTGGATAAATAACAATCCTGAATACTATGGATAGAGGCAGAACTTCACCCTCCCAAGTAAACTGAGAACGCGTGGGAACTCCACCGTCCCTGCTGCCCGTCCCAAATAATCCGTGGGTGCGGTTCCTATCAACGCTGGCAGGAGCGGGACCCCTCCCCTCGACAGGTCAACGGTCCTCAACCTACGTGTTAACTCAGGCAGCTCACCGCCAAACGAGCGAGCAGAAGAAGCAAGTGTATCCCCCAACACTCTGACTACGGACAGAAAAATGAAACAGCTAGCAAAACATGTAACATGCGTCGCTAAAGGAGCAAACAAAAGTTCGCTCGCGTCACCGAAGACCCACCCCCACCGTCAACTCGGATATCCCAACCAACAACGTCACTAACATAACATCCAGCACGTGGCTGAAAGGGATAGAACGGGTAATAAATATCAATTTCGGACAACGGTCGACAACAACACCTCCCCAGTATCATCACAGTAAAACATAAGCACTACGACTACCTCTCTCTCATTATTTCAGTAAACAAAAAAAAGAATCCCCAAGGGGGCGAACATAAAAGTCGAGTGACGAAATTAGTATATCCCACCACCCAAAAACTGTAACGGAAAAAGCTACAAAACCACTCAATCCGAATGCGGCTAACTCGGTCAAGAAAAAGATCAAACTCGGTGAAAAAACTCGTAAAAAGGAACTGACAAAGATGCATAAAAGGAGTCTCCCATGCAGAAACAAAAGTTGACAATACACCCGTGTAGCATTACCGCACGGGTCTGCATGCCTCGTTACATGATGTATTACATTTTTACCCTTATATTCTAATCATCATCTTCTCAAGTTTTAAACATTCAAAAGCTACAACCTGTATTTCTGTGTGATATAAACACAAAAGGAATTAGTTGATAAGATGAGCTACCTCACATAAAAATAACCTTAATTTTTAATGCAGGTCATTATCAAAGTATAGTCTACTTAATGTTCAAACTTACTAGTAGGTAAGATTAAACTCCTGTAAAGAATAGTCCTAACTCCTCTCAACATCACGATCCATGAATTGTTCAATAGTACAGTAGAAACTCTATAAAATAATACACTTTGGACCACCAAAATTTATTAATTAAAAGAGTTATTAATTAATCGATAAATTAATAATTATTAATTTATATATTAATTAATATTTTATTAATTTATAGTATACAAATGGTTGGAAGAAAAATTCTCTATATATTAATTAATATTTTATTAATTATTGTATACAATGCATGTATATCAAATGAACGGCCCAATTTGAAAGAAACCTTCAATCTCCCACCTTATTATGCTTCTTGTGTTCAATGTATCACTTTATGGACATTAAAAATATTTTCTATATAAATACAAGATCAAAATAGGTTAACACAAACAAATCATACACACAACATGGCTTCCCATCTTAAAGGTGTGAAAAAAACAACAATGACAGACGAGATTCGAAGAGCATTATGCAAGCACAACAAGGATAATCCAAGTCTCACTCAAAAGCAATTGCAAGAATGGGTTCATAGTAACTATGGTTTGCAGGTGAGTCAAGCGACAATATCGAATACAGTTAAGCGGTCTTTAGAGTATCTCTCACTTGCTCCCGAAAGAGGCGATGTTAAGCGACACAAACCGGCAAAATTTCCTGACCTAGAAAAATCTCTCTATGAATGGATTCTTCAATATCAAGAACATGTGAATATGACAGGTGAACTAATCATCGAGAAGGCGAAAAAGTTCATGAAAGATATGTATCCAGTGGATACTCCAGACTTTACTTTTTCTATTGGTTGGCTTGGAAAGTTCAAAGCAAGATATGGAATTAAAAATTTCCGGCGTTTTGGAGAGAGTGGATCTGTTGAAATGGAGGGCATGGAGGACAAATTAAAATCCATAAGAGACAAAGTTGATCAGTTTGAAATGAAAGACATCTTTAATATGGATGAAACAGGTTTGTTTTTTTATTATTTTATTTTATATTTTGTACTTTAGTGATGTAATTATTTACATGTTTTGATCTTAAACAGGTTTGTTTTTTAGACTTCAACCGGATCATTCCCTTGCAACAATGCAGCTTGAAGGGAAAAAACAAGACAAGGAAAGACTAACTGTTGCTATTTGCTGTAATGAGGACGGTTCGGAAAAACTTCCTTTATGGATTATTGGGAAATATGCTAAACCAAGGTGCTTCAAGAATGTAAACTTGAACAGTCTGAACTGTGAGTACCGTGCTAACAAACGAGCTTGGATGACTGGTGTGTTATTTGAAGAATATGTTCGCCAACTTGATAAAAAAATGGTTGGAAGAAAAATTCTCTTGATTGTGGATAATTGCCCTGCTCATCCAAAAATTATTGAAGGATTACGAAATGTTGAATTATTTTTTTTGCCACCAAACACAACTTCAAAAATTCAACCTTGTGACGCGGGGATCATACGAGCTTTTAAGATGCATTATCGTCGTCGATTTTATAGAAGTCTTTTGGAGGGTTATGAATTAGGGGTTCCAAATCCAGCAAAAATAAATGTATTAGATGCAATGAATCTTGCAATTTCAGCATGGACTATGGATGTTAGTGCAAATACAATTGCGAACTGCTTTCGTCATTGTAAACTTCGATCAACAGATAACATGACTTTTGAGAACTCAGATGAAGGTGGTGAAAGCACTCAAGAACTCCAGAATTTGATCAAAGAGTTGGGTTATCGCAATGCAATGGATGTCGAAGATGTTCTGACTCACCCAGAAGAAAATGTAGTTGCACAGTTGTTGACTGATGAAGAAATTATTGAAAGCGTTATTGGAATTAATAAAGATGATATCGATGAAGAAGATGATGAAAGTTCTACAATGGAACCCCCTTCGCGAAACGAAGCTATTAAAGCGGCAATCACATTGAACAATTTCTTGTTGAGCTATGAGAAAACAACACCAGAAGTTCTTACCATGCTAAGGAAAATTAGAGACGAGATTCAAGGGGAAATTGATTTCAACAAAAAACAAAAGACAATTGAGTCATTTTTCAAGAAACCTTCATAAATCATTCATGTAATATGCTATATATAAGGAATTATTAATTTATATTTTATATGGGGTCTAAAGAAATTATCAAAAATGTATTATCTTATAATTTTAGCGAATTATTAATTTAGCACCCTATCCCCGAGTCGGGACCGGCAAAAAATATTATCTTAGAGAGTTTATTAAATAATCGAGTATTAATTTATCGAGTTTCTACTGTATATGGTTTTAATTGTCCTAACTCCTCGCGGGTACCTTGCTAGTGAGATCTAAAAATATTTTGATGTTTTTAGAAACTTTTAAGAAAGAAACTTTTTACGCTATTGAAACAACTCCATTTAATTATTCAATAGTATATGGTTTTAATTGTCCAATTAACTTATGTGCATTTAATTGATTCAAGTTCGAGTATATATAGGGTATGTTCGTAAAAAGCAGTTGTGAGCAGTAGCTATGAGCAGTATTCGTGAACTGCAGCAGTGAGCAGTATCAGTTACACAGCTCACCGCTCATTTTTCAAACGACTAATTAAAATAAAAAAGTTCACCGCTCTTTTAGCCAAACAAGTATTAAAAATCAAAATGCTCAATTCTCACCGCTCACCACTACAAAAAGCTCCCCACTGCTCCGCGCCAAACGTACCCATAGTCATCGATCGTGATGTTGAGAGGAGTTAGGACTATTCTTTACGGGAGTTTAATCTTACCTAATGGTAAGTTTGAGTAATTACTCGGACTAATTACACGTATATCGATCAGTTCCATTATAAGTCCGAGTTGTTAAGCTAAGTAGACTAAACTTGAGTATGACCTGCATCTATACTTTTTTTTTTTGAACGGCGGAAATTTTATTAAACTAGCAAGATGCTAGAAACAACATTACAAAAAAATATGGTGGGG
>BQNB010020564.1:32873-59964 GCA_026074375.1 Tanacetum coccineum
TTGAGAAGTAATTTGGAAAGAATTTTCACGGGATTAATACTATATATATATATAAATTTGACTAGTGCTTATACACGCAAACCATTGCACCACACTGGACCATGCACTGTGAAGTGCAATAACTACAAGAGTGTTGGCCATGTGAGTAGGAATTGTAGGACACCCGTTTCGATATTCAACTTAGAGGCCACGGTGGAAAATTAGAAATCTGAACCGTGCAAACCATATATAGGAGGTTGTTGGGAACTATATTTTGAGTTGATAAGACAAAACAATGAATGAAAAGGAAACAAGAGGGACTTAAATGATAATATGGAATTCTACAAGCTGGTAGAGGATATTCTACAAAAGATAAAAGATTCCAAAAGATATGATTCTTGAAGATAAAGATGAAGTTTATTAAAGAATTAAAAGATTTTGTTTCCTTATACAATTATGTTTTCCCTTGTAAATCTAGATGGACTCTACTATATAAAGAGATCCCTAGATATAGTTTTGATGTGTCAAGATGTAAACACCAGGAAAGTGTGTGTGTGTGTGTGTGTGTTCTAGGCGTTAAGTCTCATTGTAGACGCCTAGGTTGTTTGTGTTTTAGCCTCAAGGATTTTTGATTCCTTGTTATAGTTTAGATAACATGTTCTACCATTAATCAAGGTAGAATTGAGGCTTGTAGTAGTCATTGTATAAAGATAATGATGAAACCTTGTTAGGCAATAATAAAGAATATTCTTAATGTTTATTCCGTTGTGCATTCTATTGTTCTTTGTTATTGTTCATCCTAGATATTAAGATCTAACCAATATGTGCTTACAACGATCTTTTGGTTTTCACAAAGAGTTATCAGACCGAGGTTTTATCCTACCAAGTACCTCACCTTGGGGAGCTCATGTCTTGTTTGTCAAAAAGAAAGACGAATCTTTTCGAATGTGTATCGATTACCAGGAGTTAAATAAACTTACCATAAAGAATCGTTACCCATTACCCATGATTAATGACTTATTTGACCAACTTTAAGGTTCGAGTGTCTACTCAAAGATTGACTTAAGATCAGGCTATCATCAACTGAGAGTAAGGGATGAAGATATTCCTAAAATTACTTTCAGAACGAGGTACGGACATTATGAATTTCAAGTAATGCCATTTGGTTTAACTAACACACATGTTGTATTCATGGATCTCATGAACCGTGTGTGTAAACCATACTTGGACAAATTCGTAATAGTGTTCATCGATGATATTGTTATCTACTCTCGTAACAAAGAAGAGCACACAAATCATCTGAGAATAATCCTAGAATTACTCAAGACAGAGAAGTTGTATGCCAAGTTCTCCAAGTGTGATTTCTGGATTCGTATCGTGTAATTTCTTGGACACTTAATTGATAGTCAAGAACTTTATGTTGACCCCGCCAAGATTGAAGCAGTTAAGAACTGGACATCTCCTACTACACTCACAGAAATACATCAATTCTTAGGACTTGTCGGCTATTATCGGAGATTTATCAAAGATTTCTTAAAGATTGCAAAGTCTTTGACTGAATTAACCCAGAAAAACAATGTAACAACTGGCAGTTTTCGAAATATTAAATAAATATTTTACCCTTTGACTGTTTGGGTCTGACTTGACTTTTTGACTTTTGATCTTTTATTGTCACATAAAAGTGATTACCGCGTAACCGGTAAAGTTTTCGGAACATATTTTAAATAATAAATCGTATTTATTATTACATCTCTCATGTGCAAGTTATTTTTAACTTATTTGACTTGAAAACGAAAAAGATATATGTTATTCCTGAGCTGACTTATCAAAAACGACCTGCTAAATCACGTTTTCACGACCCAGACTCTAAAGCAATTTGATGTAAAACGACATTCCGGACAACTTTTTAGTTTTGCCCGAGACCCAGAAACGAACAGAAAGTGACTAAAATACCCTCGCAAAATTTTGAACAGCGAACACAACGGGTACCGACACGAAGATAATTAAATTATATTTATTTATCACTCTTTATTAAATAAAAATATTTAATAAATAATTGATCATTTTATTCAAAAACGTTTTCTTAAAACGCAAATATTCAGGTTAAAGTTTATTTTACGGACAAAGTTTTTCAGTGGTACACGAATAAATAATAAACATTTTTAAATAAATGTTATAAAAAAATTATGAAAACTAGTCGCGTAAATACCCATTTTTGTTTGAAAAATCATTTGAAAAACAATGGCGCAAGTTTCGTGTCTTGAATCGACCGTTAACTAGTTTAAACGAGTCCCGAGCCGATAGTTATCAAAACTATATTAAAAACATACACAACTAACCCTGGACTATTTGAGACTTGCCACTTTACTCTAAAACTTTTAATATATATATAAAAAGTTTTATATTTTTTTTTCATTACAAAAAAATATATATAAACACACATTCACCTCCATCTCTCTATCTTTTTCCGGCGACCACCACCGCCGCTCCGGCGCCACCTTCGGCCACCGGAAAACTTTTCCGGAGAGTTTTCCGGCCGAGTCCAAAAATGTAGATGGACCCCCGATCTATCCGATCTCCACCACCACGCGCCGCCACGTGCCTCTCCATCACCACCACCCACTCACCACCGATGCCGCCACCACAACATCACCACCCCACACACCACCCCGTCATCATCATCACTCCGCCACGCACCACAACCTCCCCACCCCTCTCTCCACTTCAGCCGACACCATCCACCGCCGCCTACACCATTACCACAGATCCACCACCACTGCTACAACACCACCGCAGCCCCATCACCCTATCACCGCCACCATCGCAGCAGTAGCACCAATAAGGGTGCGTTGGGTTATGGCAGCCCTGTAACACCCTTAAAAATACAACAACGCAGCGGAATACCACTTGGGGTGCTACTTCATAATACACAGCGCTAGATACAAGAGAACGACCTCTAAGTGTCGTTTGAAAAGTAATCTCGTTGATTTAATCAAAATCTGTATTTGATATAACAAATATCCCATAATTGCATCACAATGAAAAGCTTGAATGTATAGACTCCAATGCACTTCAAGAAATCCGAGCATATATTTTACCTGAGAAAAACATGCTTAAAAGGGTCAACATAAAGTTGGTGAGTTCATAGATTAGTTTAAATATGAATGTAATCCACTGTATCATCAATTACCAATGTAAAAAATCCCAAAGATTTTATAAAGAATGCACGACACATTTTATGTCACCCAAAAGTACCAATCTTATCCCAAAGATTTTTATAAAGAATGCATGACAAATTTTATGTCACCAAAAGTGTATCCCTGGCACCCCGTGCCTATTGATTTCCTGAAAATAATATATATAAGGTAGGACCGCAAGAATTTTCCCGTGATAATGCAACACATGCAGATCTCACAAAAACTAGATTACATTTACACTAAGCTCATGACACTGAAGCTCGACGATCTTTCTTGCAATTAAACTATATATTGCAATTTACGCCCATATGGATGTCTAACCCTAAACATCCTAAATTCGACATGCTATAACGTTCGTTCACGGTGATAGCTAGTCACCCGAACGGGGAGGTCGTTTCCCGAATAGATCTATTAAATAACATTCGCGCTCACATAGTGTAATTCCCAACTACATCTATGCAATTGACAGTTCATGACATGGGACTTAACTGGGTTATCGTTACTTAGGCAAACATGTAATCAATACTTGCGTCCAATTTATAAAACAAAGCATGTTTGTCACATATATAAAAGATGCTATTTTACATCCCAAAAATATATATAACCGTTATCCAAAACGAGTAAAAGTGAGGCTATGGAACTCATAATATCCTTTAAAAACAATCACATTGTTATAAGATAACACAGTAAGTAAAGAGTTTGTAGACAAGCATGTATTCCCCCTCGCGGTTATCAACCATCAAAAGATTGAAAAGCGAGGTTATAAATCACATTGAATGAGAAGAACGAGTGGGCAAGATAGGCATCTATATGCAATATACGAATGAAGAGACGAAGCGGCTCGATCGAGAAGTTGCAACTAATCTTAACGGCTAAGTCCCACTAGCCTAGGATAATGTGTTTGGGTTTCCCGATGAATGATTAAGATCAACGCGACAAGTTTGGATAAAATTTAGATATATCGTTGTAATGGTTTGGTGTGTTGTTAAATAAATAAAAATTAAAATATACCCAAATGTGTGTAATATATAGTTTCGTAAATATTTTCATGTTGAAAAGTAAACCCTATATAAAACCTCATAAAGACAAACAACCCAAAGATTAATGACAAATATAATATACCTTGCAGGTATTATATAATAAGTGTGAATAATTAATTAAACCAAATAGTTTGACTCGTTTTCTGAAATCACCACTATAATTAAAAAAAATAAAAAGTTCCCTGTAACAACGTAATCGTACGTTTGTAAGATTACCAATAAGTTTAAACATATTTTTAAAGCCTTTTATAACAATTATTAGGTTACCTTCTAGCTGATGATTATAAAATATAAAATAATATTTTATAACATAAAATTTCGTTTCCTCGACAAATCGCGGTTTAAAATAATCGTCCTCATTGAAAAGAGTATAGTTTTTTTCATTCTTGTCCAGGATATTGTATAATACCAATATACTATATTTTCAAGAATGTAGTTTGAGTCCCTTTTTAATCAGTTTCTAAATAATATGAAAATTAGTCACCTCATTACTAAATTATAAGAATTTTAATACAGCTTCGTCAGACCTTTCCCGTTTACACAAACGTTTTCCATTCCAAATAACAACCTCGTCGTTTTCCTTTAATCAATATATATCATATACATCAATTAATCTACATCCCCATATCTCAAAATACCGCGTTTTCATAGAATAACATTATATATTCACGTTATTAAAATCGAACTCCCAAACTAATAAATATTGTATTTATATAACTCTTAACCGCCCTTTTGTTCCGATTTATAAATTATAAATCTCGTTAAAATTTTATATTCATAAAATTTTAATATATATTTATTGTTAATTCATCTTAACCCAAACACACCCTTTCGGTAAATATGCTCACCCAAACGCCCCTTATGGAAATTATGTACTAACAACGCATCCTAGTCGGTGATACAATCAAACCGAAACAGCACCCCCCCCCGGCTGTCCGGCAGCCTACCAACCACTGCACACCGCCCTGGCTTGCATTTTGACAGCCCAAACAATTAAACCAATTATTAAAGATTATATTTATTTAACCGATTAAAACCCACCAAATAATATTTATCCAGTTTTAATATTTATTAAACCTTAAGTTATTTTTATTTGTCGTTTTGATATATAAACCAAACAAACCCTCGTCGTTTCCTCGTTGATTCGCTAAACCAAACACCCCCGTTTGGCAAAACTGCCAAACCAAACACCCTCCTATTTGATTTATGCTGTCCCAAACGCACCCTCACAGCTTTCTACTCACCCAAACGCAGCCCTTGCTGCTGTCACAGCCAAACAAACACCCTTATCGCTATAGACCGCGAACCAAACACGTCCTTTGCCGTTTCTTGTCCAATTCAAACGGACCCCTGTTGGTGTTGATATAAACCCCAAACAAAACCAAACTCAACAACCATCCCGGCTGCCCCGCACCACAAACGCACCCTAATCTAATGAAAAACCAAACAAACCAAACCCTCGGCTGTTAACCCATCGAAACAAACACCCCTGAAGACTATGAAAAACAAACGCACCCTAGGTGCAATAACAAACCAAACGCAGCCCCAACTGTGGTAAGAACCACAGTCAACAATCACCCCTTATGGCTGACCCGACACCCCCCCCTTGCGGCTGCCTTGCACCGAACAACCAAACAACAAACAAACACCCCCTCCCCGGTGGAGGTGTTTAACCACCGAAACCACCATGACACCCCCTTTATCCGCTATTATAACTTTAAACCAACCCCCATGCCAAACCCGAACCCAAACACACCCACTGTCATGGTGACAGCGGGGGTGATGGCGTGGGTGTGGTGGGGTTAGGATGATGATGATGATGATGATGATGTCAACCGTGGTGGCCACGGCTGTGGTAACAGGGATAATGGCGGGGGTGTCGGATGGAGGTGGTGTATGGCGGAGGTGGTGTATGGCGGAGGTGGTGTATGGCGGAGGTGGTGTTATGGTGGCGGGAATGGGGAGGCAGCGGCTGTGGGGGCCGGTGGCGTAGAGGCGCGTGAAGGAGAGTGAGGGTGGAGATCGGATAGATCCGGTCAAGGGGACCATTTTAGAGTTCGCCAGAAAATCGGCGGCGTGGTGGCGGTGGCCGGAATCCGGCGGTGGGGCGGTGGCCGGATAAAATGGGAGAGAGAGAGTGGGGAAGATGAGTATGTGTGTGTATATTTGAGATGTATGAAATGAAAAGATATATATAATTTTATATATATATTAAAACTTTAAATTAAAAGTGACAAGTTAAAATAGTCCAGGGTCTAAAGTGTAACTTCTTTATTATAGTTTTGGTAAAAACGGTTCGGGACTCATTTGAGCGACTTAACGGATGATTCAACTCTCGAAACTTGCGCCATTGTTCTCCAAATCATTTTTCTGATAAAAATGAGTATTCGCTTGATAATATTTCATAAATATTTTATAACATTTAATAAAATATCTGTTATTCAATTTTAATAACCGTTTCGCGTCGTCCAAAATAAAAAATATATTTCGAACTCGAGTATTCGCAGTTATCCGCAACGCTTTTAATTTAAAATGATGACTAATTTATTTAATATTTTTATTAAATAAATACTGATAATTAAAAACAAATTTAATTGTTTTTGTGTGTCCGCGTTGTATATTGTTCGAAAAATGTTTGCGGTGCTGTTTTAGCCCTTTTCGGCTCGTTTCCAGGTCTCGGGCAAAACTGAAAAGTTGTCAGGAATGTCGTTTCACATCAAATTGCTTTAGAGTCCGAGTCGTGAATACGTGATTTAGATGATCGTTCTTATAAGTCAAGCCAGACCTAAAAGTCAAAGGGTATAATAATTATCTAAAAATCCAAAAATTCTCAGATGTTACAGTACCTACCCCTTAAAGAAATCTCGTCCCGAGATTAAATTCGTGTTATCCTCTTAGTGTGTCTAAGAAAGGTTTAAGATTGTCTAAACCAGATTGAACAAGACGCAGATACTTTATTCAGCAATATCTGGGAGATTCTACACCTCTAGTATACATAAATTTCGCTAGGTTGACCAGGATACCAATCCATTAAGAATATGTATCTTAAGAAACATCGTTTCAAGGATTATAATTGGTGTAAACTCTTTAAGAAGAAAGCCTCTTAATAAGAACACATCAAAGGGAGAAAGTGTAGTCCCGTGGTTATGCCCTATACAAAGTCATAAATGACTTAAGGCAGATTCTCGCTATATGCTATCATGTAATGATTGAAGATTCACATCGACGTGAGCTTGTGTATGTAATTACTCAACTTACTTGGCATACTTAATTTGTATCATTACATAAAATGGTGTCTGTTTGTCTGCAAGTAGTAAATTTCAACTAATTACTATATCGACATATGCTTATCTTGTTTGGGTCTCATCACTTAGTTGATAAAGTTTGTACAATCTGGGACCACTCCAGGACCCAACAACAGCAACATAACTACGAAAACTATAACAATAGTAGTGAAAGGTTATACAGAGGTGATGGACCCTCCAAAGTAAATAATATCCCTATAATAAAAGTACAATAAATGAAAGAAGGAGCTACGGAAGAGCTTATGCGATGGACGGCGGATTATGGTACTCAATCGTTAGTTCGATGAATCAGCTCCATTAGCTCAAGTGTGTAACAAGTCTGTTAGTTCCACGAACAGTTCATGATTGGTTATAATTGACAACGTCAAGAGTAATAACTCAAGAATGAAAATGTATCCCGAGTGAGGCCTTAAGATTCTGTCGGTGGTAGAACACGATTGTTTTCTATGACCCTTTTCAACAGATTCCTGGCTATTTTCGAAATAGGGTTCATACTCGTGTCATATCGGATACCATTAAGCCCACTCATTTATAATTCATTATTTGCATAAAGAAGCGTCCTAATTTATGTAAATAATCAATTGATAAACTTATGGTTCGGTGATTTATAATTTATTTATTTAACTGAAAAGGCGTCCCAATCCTTTCAAATAAACAGATTATAAATCATCCTACTTAATAATTCCCGATGCAATACGCGTACCCACATAACTTTCAAGGTGACGGATGACATGACGATGCATGTGCTCTAATGAGTATGGGACGAGTGATTTAAAACTCGTCTTTGGAAGCTGGGAGTAAAAACTGCCAGGCGAGATCAATATAGAGTTCAAGATAGTTAATGAGTACCTTGGTTAGAGTAAACCAGGTAAAAGTCTCGATGAACCAGTCAGCATAGCAAATATCATATAAATCTTCCTATTACAAGTCCCGCCTATACAAGACTTGTAATACTTAGATTTATACATAATCCCATGTAACCAAAAATTATAACGGTCTTCGTGTAATACAATATAGTATAAAGCTATGAAGAAAAATTAATGTCCTTAGAGACCATTGTTTAACTTACAATGCCCGAGGACGAAATGAAACCATTGTGCAACTCACAATGTCTAAGAAGCAAGATGAGACCATTGTATAACTCACAATGTCTAAGAAGCAAGATGAGACCATTGTATAACTCACAATGTCTAAGAAGCAAGATGAGACCATTGTATAACTCACAATGTCTGACGAGTAGAATGAGACCATTGTATAACTCACAATGGTCTGAACGATAGAAAATGGCGACCATTGTATACTTCACAATGTCCTTAAAAATATATGGTATTTATATAATAATTCTTATATAAATATGCGTACGATATACGCGAAAGGAATGCAAGCATATATATTATATTATATATATGTATGCCACGTAAGCACTTAATGCAGCATGTAACGTAAGCACATAAAACCAAGAAGCGTTATGCACTCTGAAAATGATTGGTTTGTGATGCAATGTTTGTGAAAACGGACTAGAAGTCTATTGGTAAAAATGCAACCTAGTTCCTATGCCTGGGCTCTGATACAATCTGTAACACGCCCCAAAAAATACAACAATGCAGCGGATACCACATGGGTGCTTGCTTCATAATACACAGCGCTAAGATACAAGAGAACTACCGTCTAAGAGACGTTTGAAAGTAATCTTCGTTGATTTAATCAAAATCTGAATTTTTGATAAACAAAATGTCCCATATTAGCAATCACAATGAAAAGCATGAATGTATCATGACTATCCAATGCACTTCAAAAAATCCGAGCATATAATTTACCTTAGAAAACATGCATAAAAAGTCAACATAAAGTTTGGTGAGCATCATAGAGTTAGTTTTAAATATGAATGTAAACCACTGTATCATCACAGTACCATGTAAAAATCCAAAGATATTATAAAGAATGGCATGACACATTTTAATGTCACCCAAAGGAGAACCAAATCTTATCCCAAAGATTAATAAAAAGAATGCATGGGACAAATTTTATTGTTCACCAAAGTAACACTCTTATCCAAAGATATTTATAAAGAAATCATGACAAATTTTTTATTTCACCAAAAGTGTCTCCCTTGCACGCTCGTGTCCTATTGATTTCCTGAAAATAATAATATACAGTTGTAGCCAAAACGTATAACATAGGACCACAAGAAACTTCCCGTGATGGAACAACAAATGCAAACATCACGAAACCCTGATTACGTTTCCTAAGCTCATGACACTGAAGCTCGACGATCTTTCTTGCAATAATATATATTGCAATTTCTGCCCCGATTAGATGTCTAACCCGAAACATCTCCAAATTCGACATGTTATAACGTTCGTTCCCGGTGATAGCTAATCACCCGAACGGGGAGGTCGTTTCCCGAATAGATCTATTAAATAACATTCGCGCTCACATAATGTAATTCCCAACTACATCTATGCAATTGACAGTTCATGATAAAGGGGCTCAACTTGGGTTATCGCTACTTAGGCAACACGTAATCATAATATAAAATTGATCCACTTGTGTCCATTTATAAAACGATGCATATTTTCATCCCAAAAATATATATAACCGTTATCCAAAACGAGTAAAAGTGAGGCTATGAAACTCATAATATCCTTTAAAAACAATCACATTGTTATAAGATAACACAGTAAGTAAAGAGTTTGTAGACAAGCATGTATTCCCCCTCGCGGGTTTATAAACATTCAAAAGATTGAAAAGCGAGGTTATGAACTCACATTGATGATGAAGAACGATTGGCAGATAGGCATCTAATATGCACAATACGAACGGAAGACGAAGCTGCCTGACCGAGAAGATGCAGCTTAACTTAACGGCTAAGTCCCACTAGCCTAGGATAATGTGTTTGGGTTTCCCGATGAATAGTCACATCAACGCGATCCGTTGATAAAGATTTAGATTTATCGTTGTAATGGTTTGGTGGTTGGTTAAATAAATAGATTGAAAAGTAACGAATAGTGTGTAATATATTCTTTATATATTACATATAAAAATACACCCTTATATAACTCGTACCGATTTATATAACAAAGACAAACAATCCAATAAATATTTGAGGAATATGATTCTTTACAAGTATTGTATCAAAGATGTGAGAAAATATTTGTAGTAATATAATCCGACACGTTTTCGGAACTCACCAGTTAAAATATTAAAATGTCCTCGTATAAACGTAATCATACGTTTTAAAGTTACTAATTAAATTAAACGATTTTTGTAAAGCTTTTACAATGATTATTAGGTTATCTTCTAGCTGACAATCATAAAATATAAAATAACATTTTATAAACTTATATTTCGTTTCCTCGACGGGTCGTGTCCAAAATAGTTGTCTAATTGTAAACGTATAGTTTTTCGTTCGTTGTCAAGTTATTGTATTGTTATATTTTAATATATCTTTAAAATATAACTTAGTCTCTTTTACCGGTTTCTAAAATAATATAATTTTAGCAAAACGTTACCAATTATAAAAATATATGTATATTTCGTTATGACATTTTCGGTTATGTAAGGTTTTCCATATTCGTAAAACTCGACGTTATCCTTAAATTAGTATATATTGATATCGTTCGTTTTTCAATATTTCAAATGTCCGCGTTTCCTAGATATAACATATATTTAAATCAATTAATAAATATTATATTTATTTAACCGATTATAACCACCAATAAATATTTGTCCGGTTTTAATATTTATAAAAACCTTTCGTTATTTTCGTTTGTTGTTTTGATATATAAAAACCAAACGAAACCTTATGTCGTGATTCTGCTATTCCAAGCGCTCCCTACGGTTTTTCTGCTAAACCACACAAACAAACCCATTTGTTGTCTTCTCTAAACCCACATGCACCCTATGTCATTTTCTGTTCCAACCAAACGTGCCCTAGTCGTGCCCAACCCAAACCAAACACTCCCCAATTGTGTTCCCAGCCAACCCAACGCACCTCTTGTGCATTTCGCTGCCAAACCAAACACCCCTACTTGGTGTTATCCCTTAAACCAAACAGCCCCCTTATTTGTCACTAATAACCAAACGCACCCTACCCGTTTATAACCAAAACCAAACGCACCCTACTCGTGCCAAACTCAAAACAAACACCCCTAATTGCTATAAACCCAACGCACCCTAGTCGACTGACCCGCGAAACAAACGCGCCCTAGTTGTGCTTAATCCGAACCAACAACCCCCGTTAGGCTGCCACTATACCAAACGGGTCCCTAATTTGTTACAAACCAAACGACCCCGCTGTGGTGGGCTGTGTGGTGGCCTTGCCACCCAACCAAACAGCCCCTTTTTGCGGTGACAGCCCCTTTTTCTGTTTGTGTTATGAATGGTTGTAATTTAATGGTGTGATTGTCCTCCCGAAAGTTATTTGTTCAAGGGTTGAGTGTGGCAAATACAAGCAGGTTGGTTTGTGTTCAAGTAGTGTTCATGCGTTTGATAATTTCTTGTGTGTTAAATTTACGAAGGTGCAGCTGCTATCAAGTTGTAGTTGTTATCAAGTTATAGTTTTGGTTAATGATTTGAGCTTTGTCGATGTTAGATGGGTTAGAATCTTATAACCAGTTGTGTTTGTCAGTTTGGGGAATTATTTGTTTGCTTCGTTTAGTCATAGTGTCCTGCATTTTTATTCGTTAGTAGAGTTGAAGTCTATGTTTGGTGTTGTTAATAGCCTGATTTAAGAGTCGTGCAACATAGTATGTGCACATCTTATGGGTGATATGTTGAGTCCTGTTTGTCGGCGTCATCTGCGATTTTCCAAACAATGCTACCAATGTATGTTTGTAAGTTTGGTGTTTTGTAAGTACTAATTGTGGTAAATGCAAACATTTAGGAGCCTATGTCATTCTTGATTATTAGGAAATGAATTTGTTTTGTCGGATTTTGTTAACATGAAGTATGATATGGATGTGTAGTTTTGGAAATGGGTCAATTTGAGTTGCTCTTGTTGTTGGCAGGTTTATGTTCATATGGATGTGGGGAATTGGAAATAGGTCAGATGTGATATGTTGGACAGATAATGTAGTGCATTAATTTGGGTGTTTATTTGGGTTCATGAGGTGAGAGTTCAGGTGTATATTGGTTAGATTATATTTGATTGCCACATTGACTCTCAATTGTTTAGTAAGTTAAAGTATATGTGGTTACAAAAGTCAAAGGAGTTAGAGAATACCTAGAGTTTGAGTTATTTGTCATTAGTATGTTTAAATCCCTGCTTTAACTCTTTGTGCATGCAATAATGACTGTGAGGGTTATCAGTTACTTTATACATGTATGTCTTTTGAGTTTCTAGGTTTGCCTATTTAAATCTCGAATATGTTGTAGGTTTTCATATCATAGTTTTAACTATACTATTTCATTTAAGTCTTTGGCTATGGCTGCTTTTTTGCTATTGGATAAGTTAGCGGAGGTTGCTGGTTCCTCTCGTTTGCAGGATAGGATGAATTTGGTGTTTAGCGGAGCGCGCAGTGAAGATGAATCTTTTATCGGGTTAATGCGTGATCTTTGTTTTGGCTTTAGGATGAGGCTGAATAAAAATCAGAGGTTGATAGCTGAGTTGGAGGCATTGGGACAACGGGGAGATGCTTTGAGGGCTTTAGATTACTTGAGGGAGATGGTTGCTCGTGATTCTGGGATGCTTAGTGTTTTGGACAACTATTGGCGGGTACTCATGTTGGGATGCATGATTCGCAATTTTACATACACGTAAAATAATATACTTATAGAGAAATTAAGGAAATCCCCAAGTATCCCTTGGACAATTCCACTCACAAAGATATATATATATATAATACGTATGTTTGACCGGGTAAGTATGATCACCCGGGTCGTTTCCCCAATGACTAGTGCAATGGAAACCTCGATCTCGTTCGGAATGATTGATTTGAATAAGAAAAGAGATATTTTCGATTTAATTATACTACTAAAATTAAAGGCACAATTAAACAACTAATTAACAAATTAAACTAATTACGAAAGTAAATAAAATGTGACATTTAAGAAAACAAATGCAATTTAAATCTTAAAAATGTAAACTAGATCCCTAAACCTAAATTAATGCTAAAGAAAATTTTAGGAAAAAGAAGAATATTTTTTTAAGGGCTTTTCGGATTTTTTATGAATTAAATACTATTTAATCTAGATTAAATTCTAAAAATAGAAATTTAATTGATAAAAATTAAGAAAAATACTTTTTAAACTGAATTAATTCTAAATTACTTAAAAAGATGAGAAAAACATTTTTTATTACTAATTTTTTTTTATATTTAAAAGATTAAAATTTAAAGTTAAAGTTGAAAATTAAAAACTAAAGGTGAAATTAAAATTTTTAAAAATAAAAAACTTAAAACTAAAAATTATATAAAAATACTTTTTATAAAAAGAAATAATGCAGAAAATTAATTTTATCAAAAGCCCTAATTTTAATGAGTAAATTTAAACTAATTTAAGTAATAAACTAAAACCAAATTTATTATTTTATAAAAAAACTATTTTTATAAAACTTAAACTCAAACCAAACAAACACATGGGTTAAAAGTGATAAAACAGAAAGATAAGGGTAGGCGGGGTAAATTTAAAGTTTAATAAAAAACACAAAGTTTGATCAATTGACAGAAGCAGTCCCTTAACCTAGGGACTTAACAATCTAACTTTTAAACTAACATAAGGACTAACTGAAACTAACAGAGGACTAACTTTGCAAATAAAAGGACTAATGGTGCAATAACTAGACTAACAGAAACTATAAAAGATAGGCAAAACAGGCCCCTGAAGCATCTAACGAATTACAATCAGCATCTTTTTTTATATTAAACAGCTTATTAACTTTTTAAGAAGCTAAAACTGAACTTTATCTAATTTGCAATAAGCTGAATAAGCTTATTAGCTTATAAGCTTAAGCAACTAAATAATCTACCTCTCAAACTACATGAACAAAGCAAGATTCAAGCACTTGACAGATTTTCACTACTTTATAAAAGCTACTTAATCAAACTACTTAGCAAATCCACACAGCTTATTTAACTCTAATGAAACTTAACAGCTTATTAAGAAAAAGAAAAAGAACAAATGTAAAACCTAAATAAGGTGTACCTTGGCTTTCCACAGAATGGAAAGCAAATAAGCTGTGTGGCTTAATGGCTTAATCCACATAAAGCCCTTTGTATATCAAAATCACAACCAATACTAACCCTATAAGCGACCCTCACTCTAAATCTCTTGAATACCCATAGCGACCATCATTCCAAGAATGGTCTATCCAAGTCCCCCCCCCTTTGATCCGAACGAAACAGCAATAACAAACACAAATATTTTTTTTTTGACAGAATTTAAATGAGAAACAAATTTATATGAAATAAAACTTTTATTAAACTGGAATAAAGTTCTTACAACTTTGAAACAAAGTTACATAATATGAAAATTACAATTGAAGAAACTTAAAAAAACTGAATCGAAAAGAAATTAAACTACTAAAATAAACTAAGAAATTAACCACTAAAAATTACTCCCCATATGCTGGAATGATGGGGGTATTTATACCCGAAGCTTGAGCTCTAGCCATCTTCTCGATCCTTCTATATCTTCATCTTGACCCTCCAATCTTTTCTCTCTCCTTGATCTTGAGCCGTTAGATTAAAGTTGTATAAACCCGGATCGTTGACGTGGACATATGTGTGTTAGTTATGTGAGTGTGACTGAATATACACTCACTCCCACGTCATATCCACCAATGAGATCCCTCCCTTATGCCACATGGGTTTAACTCAAGGGGGTTAGGGTTGGGTGATTGATAGTGATGGATGGGTTAAGGGGTGTGAGGGGATGATTAACCCTATGGTTAATTTGGATGTGGGTGAGTGGTTAAGAAACTAGGGTTCATGGAGTTCTTGAGTGTGTGTTCATGTGTGTGTGAGTGTAAATCCGATTTGGGTAAAAATGAGGAACAGTAAATGTTAATGGGGTTATAAGTGTAACCGGGTTGGTCGGGTTAGGTCGGGTTAAGGGTTCGGGTTAATTGGGTTGGGGCTTTGCGTGTGATTGGCTGAGAGATGGAAAGTGGGTGGTTTGACCCGGTCTAAGAGACCCGCGACTTTTATAACTATAGGGAATTAGCAAATTCGGCCCTTGTGTTTGGCAAGTCCCTTTTTAGGATTATAAACAACTTCCATAAATTTCAGAATCAACCCTTGAATTTATAAAACAAATGGAATTGGGTTTTGGTTGAATGTGGTTTAGCTGCAGTTGACTGTAGAAGCGAGCATTATCTCTCTGGTCTTCGGTTTTGATTTCTTTAGCTTCTTGATCACTCATCCGTTCTCGTGTCCGTTTTTGACTGATTTCTTGTGATATTTGACATATCCATACCTGCACACATAAAACTCAGATACAAGCACATTTTTGCCATTTTTGATCCGTTTTGGGTTGAATTGGGCCTTTTTAAGCATAAATAGATATGTGTATTCTACACTTATCAAAATTCCCCAAACTAAACGATTGTGTGTCCTCACGCAATATCACATGCCTTATAACCAAATACCTCGAAACCTCCCCAAACTAAGCCTTTAAGAAGTAGTAAAGTCAATTGAGGGGAGAATTTCTAAGTCACAAGTTACAAAACACCCTCTTCTCCATTTTTCAAAAACTTTTTACTTTTTATGGTTTTTTCTTAATATATTCCTAACTACAACTTATTTGTGCTGACATAATGCAATGTTTTCATTACCACATTGGTAACTTTTAGGATCATAGAACAAAAAGCACAATTAAGCGTCTAAAAGATAACTTCATCATCCCCGATTTTTCACTTTTCCCATGCCAAGCTTAAAAACAAGATCATCGCTAATTACAAGTCATGACACCTACACACTCATAAATACAAATTTTGTACTTACTTTTCCTCCGCAAATTCTACTTTGTAATCTCAGGATTTTACTTAAGTCATATACCCGCAGGCTCTTTAAGACTTTTGTTTCGATATCTATTAATCCAAAATAAAGCGATGATGGTAAAGAACGCAATAATAAGCTCTTAAGCCCTTTATCAAAAGATCATATGCAATCAGAATAAAGATCCAAACATCGAGGCAACCAAAATTGGCTTTTTTATAAGGCTACTTAAGCAAGGCACCCATTCATTTCACATACCCTAAGGCTCTTTAAGACTTGAATGAACAATCCCATTTGCACCATATACCCTATTACAGGCCTCTTTAAGGCACAAAACAAGACAAAAAATTAAGCAACATTATTATTCCTCAGTCCTTTAGTAAGGCTACACATCGCCACGGAGCCTCCGACAAGATGCAGCAAAAACATATTTTGACTCGGATTATATAAGTCCAAACCGGTGCTTTTATCTCGAAGCCACATCGATAGCGAGTCGACAAGAAGGTTATTCTATTCTACTTATTAACTGACACCCGATCTACCTTATATGAACTCCAACATCGGCCCGCCTTCCGACAACGATGAAGTCATCTGGCCGAGATACTTATTTATTATATTGATGTATTTTTAATGCCAATTAAGTATTCCTGATGTGAAACTCATCCTAAACCAAAGGAACAAAGAAAACTTCTATTAGCTAATTATAACCAAAAAACCAGTACGACACTGTTGATATAAACATTTTATATATAGAGGTTGAAACAAACTAATGGGAAAAAAGCCACATTTAACACAATATGAGCTTGAAAGAAATTCCAAACTATTCTACGTTTTAATGTCATGACTTATAAATTACACATCATTTCTCAAGTTCTTCACAAAAGAAAATTATGCAAATACATAGCCTTATAAAATCAACTTTGGCATATTTAAAATCTACTTGAGATTAGCACAAAGTCTTCATTACTAACGATCAAGTCCTAGCATGTTTAAAAGTCTACAAAACTAGCAAAACTATATCATAATTGTTAAGGGAAAAAGCTAGAACTCTACCGTACGAACGGGTCAAAAATTACTTTTATTTCCCCCCCCCCCCTTATTCTTACCAGCGAAAACCTACATTTTTGTCCTGATTATTTATTATTTTTTTTTTTTTTTTTTTTTTTTTTTTTTTAAAAATTTAAAATTTTTAATATTTTTTTGGGAGAACCGGTACGTAGAAACACAATAAGCAAGACATCAAATCGATAATTCCGCATCTCCCATACTAAAATGAAACATTGTCCCAAATGTTTTAAAGTCGGGTTCCGAACGAAAATCTAAGCCGTTTATTAAGTAGACAAAGATAATTCTTAATAATCGTAATGATTGAAAAATATTGATCTCCCCAAACTAATTTCGTACAAAGGATGAGAAACTCGAGTAGAACGGGATAAATCAACCGGACACGAGAGGATTCTTGAAATGTTGGGTTAATCCTGCCAAATCACAACACAGACAACAAACAACGAGAAACGAAGAGGATGGGCCCCTCAACATCACAACACATTAGAGGTTAGAAAATTAAATAGAAAGAAAATGATAAGCATGGGGTGAACTCCCACGAAGCGGCTTTGTTTTTGATTACCGAGTCGCAAGCTCGACTCGATCCCTGAATTTAGTTGTCCTTAGGGAGAGCAAATGGAAAAGAAGATCTCAATCGGGTTTTCATTAATGTTTGGAAAAACATTAAAGGATATGAAAATTCTCCCGATGAAGGCCACCACGCTCTAAATGGAGAATGCCGGGGTCGAAAATGGTGGTCTTCATTCTCGAAGAGACAATTGAAGGAAATGAATGGAAAATCTGAAACAAGGGTGGGAGAATACTGGTCCATCAAAAATCATGAGATTTATAAACACCCTAAAACCTTGATTATCAAATTCCCGCTTTTGGGTTCAAAACATTTCTTAAATATCCGGAGGTTCTGGTGAGGGTCGAGAATTGAACTGGATTCATCTTGGTGATCAAGTTTAAGGTGACCATTAAAAACTTCATCTCGGAATCAACATCTTACAAAACACCAGGCGGAATTAAATCATCATGGAACAAGGAGAATATCAACCCCTCTTGAGTGGGCTCACAATCTTCAACGGGAAGGAAGATATGGGAAGAACTCGTAAACTGAATTTGATAAAATTTCCCTGAAGTTGAAATTTCATTAAGCACTGACAAAAAAGACTAAGATAATCCATCAAAAATCCACGAACAAGTCCTCGCAGGAAGTGTTATAAAGGTTACCGGCGAACTCAATGTGGAAAGGATCACTCCTTGGGAGAAAAAGTATGAAGATTCATCTGTTCAGGCTTCATGATCGGAAGTTACTTTGGAATCGAGATTATGGGAATCATCATCACTAAGTAGATTACAAAAAAGCTATATCTCCTTCTGAATCACAATATCCTTCCTCCAAATAGAAGATACATCTTAACTAGAAAATCATCGATCTCATCAATATCCTCTTCAGAGCAAAAAACACTCATCCTTGTCAGGATAAGAGAGTGTTGAGAAAAGAACTAGCTTATCAGGAACGTTGGAATTTTTAATCTCGACATCTTCTGAAAATTTCTCTTCATGCAGTCTTCTTAAGAGTTGAATCATCAATACCCGTGGTAACGAATCAAGAGAGTAAGTTCATCGGCGAACTTCACAAAATTAGCACTAGACTTCACCGTAGAAGAAACTAGGAGAAGGATCAACAGAATGAAGTAGTGGTACTATAGCCACTAACGACATCTTTTGAAAAATTCCGATAACAGAATTGCATGAACAAAATCATTTCCTTGTTTTCCTCAGATTTCTCGGCAAGTAAACAAGTTCCTCTTTTTCCTACTCTTAAAGTCAATTTTTATCCTTCGTACAAATCAATGATAGCTTTTGCGTTACGAAGGAAGGGTCTCCTAAAATAATAGGCACTCTCAGGGTCAGGTTCAAATTAACCAACCACAAAATCCGCAAGAAAAGTGAAACCCTCGACTCTAACTCAACAACCTCGGCTATGCCCAACGTGAAGAAATGAACGATTGCAACTCGAGAAGACATCGAGTAGGAGTCAAAGCTTCCAAGCTCAAGTTTTTTGTAATAGAATGAGGTAAAAGATTAATGCTAGCTCCTGAATCGGCTAAAGCACTAGCCTTATTGAGTTCCTTGTAAAGACATGGGAATGAACAGAAAATTTCCAGATCTTCGAGTTTTACTCGGGAACTACTTTGTTCATGATGAGAGCGGAACATTCACAGCATCACAGTTTTGAAAGCGATCTCCTCAAGCTTCTCTTTGTTCCTTGAGCACGAGCTTATAACCATTTGTTGAACTTTGGCTATTTCGACAAGAGCATCTTTCAATCCAATCTCTACACGAAGTGTTTGAACTTTCAAAAACGCTATATTGAACAACTTGGTTAATCGTGTTCTCTCACGTTCATCCTCTCAGGAAATGGAAGTTTTAGATGGGTACGCATTAGGATTAGGATCAAGATTAACGGTTTTTTTTGCTTTTGGTTTTGGAATAATTCCATACAAAGGAATCTTCTTCCCCCGGAGATGGGACATGTGCGGTATTTTCCAAATTTGGATTTTGCACTTGTTCCGTTGACGTCTCCGGGGTTTTTTTTTTTGTTCAGGTTTCTTTTTGAGGTTTTGAAACATCGTGTGAAAGGAACAAGAGAACGAAAGGTTCTCAAAATCTTACCGCTCCTTGTAGTGATTGCATTAATTTGCTGACGAGGGTTAGTTACGGTTTGACTTGGAAGAGTTCCTGAATTTGAAGTAGAGGCTGAATTTTTGAAATTATCACAAAGACTTGTCAACAAACTTGTAACATTAGCCATTTGATTCTGCAAATTTTGACCTTGATTTTGAACATTCTTCAACACCGCATCGTTTGCCTTGACGTAGTTTTCAAAATCTGTTTTCAAAACACTATTTGTTGGAGGTTGGTAAGGTAAAACTTGATTGATTGGTGTTTGATATGGTGGAGCTTGATAAACTTGATTTTGAGTTTGGTTGTTTGGACGGTTTTGATTAAAGTTTCCTCCACGGTTTTGGTTGAAATTAGAATTGGTTCCTTGATAACGGTTTTGGTTGGTTTGGACATTCGGTTGATTGAAACCCGGTGGTCTCATTTGACTTGCCAAATTGAAAGGTTGGTTTCTTTGGAGAAAACTATACCAACGGCTGCGGATTGTTAAAAATTGTGGGTTGATGTGTTGTCTTGAAAAACAGGAAAATCGTTTCCATTTCGAGTTAACGGACAATGGTTAAAATTGTGATTTGATCCACAAGTGACACAAACTTCCTCAACTGCTTTGACGGGTGCAGGAGTAGTAACAACTAAGGCTTTCATTTGATTCATCATTTGGTTCATCTTGATAGTCATCTTATCCTCTAGAGAAGCGGCTATTTGTTGCATATCGAAAGAATTATTAGAAGATGAAGAATTAGAAAGAGGAGCATCCGTACTCACTCTTGAATCATTAGCACGACTTCTTGAGTAACGAACTTTTGACTTGCTTTCAATAATTGCTAAACCTTCTTGAGGCATCTTGTCCAAGAAATGCCTCCTGCTGCAGAATCTAAGGCAATCTTGTCGTTTGAATTCAAAGAGTTGTAAAAAAGGAAGTCATCGAGTTGGTGGAGTTCCGAAAAACCATGGTGAGACATTGACGAAGGATCCTTTTAAAACGATCCCATGCTTCATTAAAGCTTCGTTTGGTTTTTGATAAAAGTAATGATCTCCATTCCCGATAAGTAAGTGGTTTTTGAAGGTGGAAATATTGGTTTTATGAATTTTGAAACAAGGTCTCCCATTGATAATTGATCTTGGTGTTCTTTGTCCTAACCAATCTCGGCTCACCGTCTAGAGAAAAAGTAAAAAAGCAATAGCTTAAACCGAAGTGGTTTCGGTACATTCTGGATGTCTAAACGTTTGAAGTGACTTTGAGTAAAAATCGAAGAAGATTGTGGGGATCTTGTCTAACCCGTCGAATTTGTTGCTTTGCAAAGATGATTAAAGGATGCTTAAGCTCGAAATTGTTGCATTGATAGGTGTACATAACATAGCAACTTCATACCCCTCAATGGGTGCTTGTAACATTTGGGCCGATTTCATATCGATTGTCGGGCCCATTGGAAACGAACGTTTTGTATCCACAATTGGATTAACCGATAAGAGTTTGTTGTGACGACGTCTACGAGATTTGCAACGAGTGCCGCATAAAAAGAAAAATAAAAATTAAAAAGCAAAATTTTACACTAATTTTTTTAGTTTTTTTTTTTTTTTTTTTTTTTTTTTTTTTTTTTAATTTAACGGTTACACGAAAGAGACTTAAACCAAATAATCACTACTTCTCTGGTAGCTCTGAAAATTGCTTTTCGTGGGGGGAGGGTGGGGGGGAGGGGTGTGTCAAAGTGAGCCGTACTTGGTAGAGACACCAGAAGGCAATGTTAAATCTTTGATTACGTTTGGAACAATTGCAAGTTCCCCCCCGGGAAATAGTAAATGATAATAGATCTCCAATGGAAGATATTATTTGTTGGTGTTCTTTTACCAACTTGGTGAATTTTTATTTTCTGAATTAAGACAATTTTTTTATTTTTGATTTTTCTATTTTTTTTTATCTTTTACTTATACTAAAAAAAAAGGAAATAATTTTTAAACTTTTATATTTATTTTATTTATTTTGGATTGTGGATTTTAAGACATAAATTTAACTTTCGAGGAGAAAGGACTTCAAACCAAATCACACAACTCGAACAAAGAGAATCGCTTACACAAGTCCCCCGGCAAAACCGGCGCCAAAACTGATTCCAATTTCATACACTAAAAAAATAACTTATAGAGAAATAAAGGAAAATCCCCAAGTATCCCTTGGACAATTCCACTCACAAAGATATATATAAATATATAATAATAGTATATATATATAATATATATCTATATATATATATATATATATATATATATTAATATATAAATATATAATAAACTATGTTTGACCGGGTAAGTATGATCACCCGGGTCGTTTTCCCCAATGACTATGCAATGGAACCATCGATCTCGTTCGGAAATGATGATTTGAATAAGAAAAGAGATATTTTTGATTTAATTATACTACTAAAATTAAAGGCACAATTAAAAAAAACTAATTAACAAATTAAACTAATTACGAAAGTAAATAAAATGCGACATTTAAGAAAACAAATGCAATTTAAATCTTAAAAATGAAAACTAGATTCCTAAACCTAAATTAATGCTAAAGAAAATTTTAGGAAAAAGAAAAATATTTTTTTTAAGGGCTTTTCGGATTTTTTTTATGAATTAAATACTATTTAATCTAAATTAAATTCTAAAAATAGAAATTAAATTGATAAAAACTAAGAAAAATACTTTTTAAACTGAATTAATTCTAAATTACTTAAAAAGATGAGAAAAACATTTTTTTATTACTAATTTTTTTTTTATATTTAAAAGATTAAAATTTAAAGTTAAAGTTGAAAATTAAAAACTAAAGGTTTGAAAATTAAATTTTTAAAAATATAAAACTTAAACTAAAAATTATATAAAAATACTTTTTATAAAAAGAAATAATGCAGAAAATTAATTTTATCAAAAGCCCTAATTTTTAATGAGTAATTTTAAACTAATTTAAGTAATTAAACTAAAAAACCTAATTTATTATTTATAAAAACTATTTTTATAAAACTTAAACTCAAACCAAACAAACACATGGGTTAAAAGTGACAAAACAGAAAGATAAGGGTAGGCGGGGTAAATTTAAAGTTTAATAAAAAACACAAAGTTTGATCAATTGACAGAAGCAGTCCCTTAACCTAGGGACTTAACAATCTAACTTTTAAACTAACATAAGGACTAACTGAAACTAACAGAGGACTAACTTTGCAAATAAAAGGACTAATGGTGCAATAACTAGACTAACAGAAACTATAAAAGATAGGCAAAACAGGCCCCTGAAGCATCTAACGAATTACAATCAGCATCTTTTTTTATATTAAACAGCTTATTAACTTTTTAAGAAGCTAAAACTTAACTTTATCTAATTTGCAATAAGCTGAATAAGCTTATTAGCTTATAAGCTTAAGCAACTAAATAATCTACGCTTAATCAGCTCAAAAACTTTTATCTTAAACAAACTAAACAAACACTTCCAATCCTTTCAACAGATTTCAAACTTCTAAATAAGCTTATTCAAATAAGCAAATCAAAACACTTATTTAAACTACAACTAGACAGATCAACAGCTTATTTAGAAAAAGAAAGAAAACAAATGTAAAACAAATATAAGGAGTACCTTGGCTTTCCAGCTAGAAAAGGAAATGCTTAACAGCTTATTCTGAGCTTATGGCTTATTCACATAAGCTCAATCTCAAACCAACAACAACCTAAACTAGTCCTAATGCTATCCAATAGCTCTAACCCCTTGATACCATAGCAGCCGTCCAATTCCAAATTAGTATCAAGCCTTGATCGAATTATCAATTACAAACACAAACACTTTTGACAGAATTTAAATGAAGAAACAAGTTAAAATTAAATAACACTTTTTATTAAAACTGAAATGAGTTCTTACAACTTTTTAAACAAAGTTACATATCACGATGATTACAATTGAAGAAACTTAAAAAAAAACTGAATAGAAAAGAAATACAACTACTAAAAATAAACTAAAAAATAAAACCACTAAAAATTACTCTCCTTGTGTGCTGGACTGGGATGGGTATTTATACCCGAAGCCTTGAGCTAACCATCTTCTCTAGATCCTTCTTCTCGCTTCATCTCGGCCATCCATCAACTCTCTCTCCCTGATCTATTATAAGAACCGTTGGATTAAAGTATGTATGCACCCGGATCAGTGATGTGGACGTATGTGTTAGTTATGTGAGTGTAAACACTCACATACGTCACATCCACCAATAGTATCATCTCAATTTGCCAGGGTGGATTTGGGATTGGGGTTTAATTGAAAGGGATGGATGGGTTAGGATTTGTGAGAGGGTTATTAACCCTAAGGTTAATTTGGATGAGAGTGAGGGGATTATTAACTAGGGTTTAGGTGTTCTTGAAGTGTTCTTGTGCGAGTGAGTGAGAGTAAATCGATTTTGGGGTAAAATGGATGCACAGTAAATGTTAATAGGTTATAAGTATCACCGGGTTGGTCGGGTTAGGGTTGGGTTAGGATTCGGGTTAATTGGGTTAGGGCTTGGCTTATGATTGGTTGAGAGATGGTACCCGGATTTATTTGACCCGGGCTTTGACCCGCGCTTTTTATAAGTTTGGGGCAATTACACAATCGGCCCTTGTGTTTAAACAACACCAAATTCAAGATATAAGTAACTTTGGGTAATTTGCATATTCGGCCCTTGTGTTTTCTTAAGACAATTTTAAAGTTATAATTAACTTTTATAAATTGCAAATTCAGCCCCTGGAGTTAATAAGCAATAGAGATGGGCTTTGGTTTTGACTGTGGATGAGCTGAGGTTGACTGTAGAAGGCTGAGGCTTGATTTTCTTCGGCTTCATGATCACTCATCCGTTCTCGTGTCCGTTTTTGACTGTTTTCTTGTGAAATTTGACATATCCATACCTGCACACAATAAACTCAGATACAAGCACATTTTTGTCATTTTTGATCCGTTTTGGGTTTATTTGGGCCTTTTTAAGCATAAATAGATATGTGTAATCTACACTTATCAGGGTTTCTAGGATAGGTTCTAGCTTATTTTAGTTTAAGTTAGCTGCATTAAGTTCATTTAAGTATAATTCAAGTCTGATTTCAGTCTTTAGCAAGTCTTAAATTTTAGCTTCTAGTAGTCAATTAAAACCAAAAAGCCAAAAACATAGTAGTAATCTGTCAGATTTTAATACCTTTTCTCTAGCTTATTTTTAAGCCAAATTTCCTAATCTTTGTTTTTTTGTGTTCTTTGTTTGTCAAACTTTTTCAGATAGTTAAAGTAGTTGTTAGGTCTTAAAATTTTGTGCACAAGTAGATTGTAGGGTAGTTTAAATCTGTTTGAACTTATTTTAGCTTATAGAGCTTATTTGGTCATCTGTTTTTAAGCCTACTTTTAGCATTTTGTCTTTAAAAACCAAAAATAACACTCAGTACATACTGAGTGTAAAAGCCTTTTTCAGCTAGCTTTTTCTTAGCTTATTTAGATTTCAAAATGTATTTCAATGGCTGTTTTAAATAGTTTAGAGGTCAAGCTTTTAAGATTTTCAAACCACTAGTCCATAAGGTTCTTCTAGCTCACTTAAAAATAAGCTCAAAGTAGCTGGTTTGTCTGTTTTAAAAACAGTTTTGAATCAACATGCTTTTTGGCTTTTTCAGCTTTTAGCTTATTGTATTTGCTCAAATTTGGTTCATTCTAGTTTTTTTAGATTAGTTATAGGGCAGTAGTAGCTTATTTTACTTAGGCTTAAGCTTAATTTTTGCTTATTTTGTTTCCTTAGTTTTGAAAAAAGCCAAAAAGTCCTTAAGTAGAATCTGTCAAATAGATAAGTTGTTTCCTAGCTTATTTTAGATTTTCAAAAAAGTTGTCTTTTTAAAAGTAGTGTATTTTTAGTTGATTTACAAGTTTGCTTTAGAAAACTTTTGAAAAATAAAAAAATGCAAAAAGTTAAGCCATGGGATTCGAACCCATGACCTAACCTTTAACACCCACTCGTCCCAACATACACACACTCAAACCACCAGCACCAGTAGGGCTATCTGTCATGATAGCCCTTTACTAGTTTTTTATACACACCTTTGTTTTCTATTTACTAAAAAAGCCGTAGCTTATAGTTAGCTTTTTAGGGCTTATTTCGTGAGCTTATTTCGAGTTTTCATTTTCATAAAATCAATTTTACTTTAATACACTTTTAGTATTTTTCCTGGAATGTTTAGAGTTAGTTTTCTATTTTTAAATCATTTTTCTTTATTAAAAACTTTAAAAAATCATAAAAAAATAGAAAAATAATCAAAAAAATAATTTTCTTTTTCTGAAAATTTTCTTTTATCATAATTTAGAATTAGGAATTAAATTTGCTTTCGTAGGGTTTAAATTTGATGTACTTGCTTAAATGTCGCGTTTTCTTTAATTCCCGTTTACGTTTTTATGCTTACGTGTTTAATTGTTGTTACTTGCTTACTTGTTTTCGTGCATTTATTAACTTGTCTTTTACATTTAGTAGGATTAATAAAATCAAATCAAAAATCTTTTAAACCATTCAAAATGCGTGATCACGGACTTAACCGATTCTCAATTCGCACCTCGTCGGGATACGACTCGGGAAGGTTTTGGATTTTACTTTGGATAAAAGTAATCTTCTAGAATCCTCGCGGAATACTTACTATACTATTATTGACTAATCCTTATACTATATTTTACGTATACATATTTGGACGGGATTAATTTTTAGCGCCGCTGCCGGGGACGTGTGTTACCATTATCGTGTTTTGTTCGAAGATTAGTGTTTTGAAGACCCTTCCTCGTGAAGTTATCATTATCTGTTTGTGAATATTTTTTTCCTATTATAAACATATAAAAATACAAATATATTTTACACTTCTATTATTATTTTCTTTTATTTTAATAT
>BQNB010020565.1:5114-42065 GCA_026074375.1 Tanacetum coccineum
CTTGATAAATGGAACTGAAGACATTAGTGGTTCAGTGGTCCCTAAAGAGGTCACAGAAGAGGTTGTGGCTCAACAACCTGAACTTGGGCTTAGAAAAGGCAAAAGGGATAGGACTCCAAAGAAATTTGGACCTGAATTTAAATTATATTCAATTGAGGAATGATATGTGCTTAATTACACATATCTTTTACCTCTAAAAACGAGCTTAAATGACCAAAAACAGACAAAAACTGCCAAATATATGTTTGTTTTGCATTTGTATTGTGCAGGGAACGGATATCTCACAGAAAGACAAAACAACAAAGCAAAAAGCGACAAAAAGAGGACACGGGATGGAAAAGTGTGTGAAGACGAATCAAAGTCAAGTCAACTCCGAGAAGAAAAAGCAAAGAAAAATATAACTTGAGGGGTCAAAAATTGCCAAACCCCTAAGTTATATTATTATATAAACCACAGGGACTGATTATGCCGATTTGGAAAAGTTTATGTATAAAAGAAAGAAAGGGGAAAAAGGAAATGAAAAGAAGAAAGATGTAGAGGGGCTTTTCTTGTACAAAAGCCAAACATCCCCTTAATCATCTTCAACCTCTCTCTGCCACAGCCCAACTTGTATAACTCTTCCCGCCAATACCAAAACCAGCACCCTGTTTTGCTCCCATACTTCTCCCCTGCAAAATCACTCAACACCCTACCAAAATCATTTCATCCACCCTACTTTTTCCCCCAGCTTTATAAAGTCCATGTTGGCAATCCCTCTCCATTCCCAAAGCACTTCGACGGCTGAGATTGTCTCCAAAGAAGTCTCAAAAGAAATCAAAGGCTGGGATTTGCTCTAGATTCTCCTCACACAACTAGCACACTTGGTTTTATCTCTCCAAAGAAGCACAAGATGCAAGTCCAATACTTCGGCTATATATAGAGCTTCTTGTAAGCCTTTGAGGCATCTATCATAATACATCTAGCTAGTTAGTTTTTAGTTTTTAATTTAACTTAAGCTTATTTTCAGTCATTTACAGCTTTTGCTTTCAGCTTTGTAACATTTCCAAGTTTTAATGCAAATTTGAGTTTTTTTTAAAGTCACTTTATAATCCCAAGTGTTATGTTTCTGAATTGAGTTGTTTTATGTTCAAAAGCTCTTTATACAGCTTGTTTACAAACTGTTTTAACTAAGTGAACTTAAAAGGTTAAGTAGTTAAGAAAAAAATCACACCAATCACTCTCAAATATACCTCAGCTTATGTTATGGATGATAAGCCAGTTTTGGATGGGCTTATGGACTCTCACTAGCTTGTTCTATGCAAGCTAGAGCTTGTAGATTCATTGTTTGACCCTGTTTTGAGCAAGGGTGTAGTAAGTCTCTCTATTTCTTACTTTACTTGTCTACTACAGAATTGCTAGTTTATTCAATACAACTGTTGGTTTTAAGTTTATACTGCTAGACTAATTCATGCTTATTTAAGTGCTTATTATGGATTGAAAATTGCTTATAAGTGTTTTACTTTGTTATTTGATAATCTGTTTTTAATGTTTTTAATAAGTTTGAAATAAAAATGATTTTTGGAAATGTTAAAGGCTGTTTTGAACAAGCAGTACTAACTCCAAGTTAGTACTGCTAGTTCATTTTTAGGAACAGTACTAACTCCACACTAGCAGTACTAACTCTAAGTTAATACTGGTAGTTCACTTTTTGGAACAGCACACTGCAAACAAATCTTAACACTCCAATACCTAGTACTAGACTCCAAGTTATACTGTATAGTTCTAAACTTATTATACTAGTTGTTTTCAACTTAGCTTATCACTTATTATTTTAGATGTTTAAGATTTCTTTATTAGCTTTTTTTAAAGTAATTAAGCTTATTCATGTACTGTTGTCAGTAGAACTTATATGTCTTTTAAAAAAATTTTTAAGGAGATTAATCATTTTAAGTTTTTCTTCCCTAGCTTATTTATCATTATAGTCCTTTCTGGTTTGCTTATTCTTATGCTTAAGTGCTTTATTTTGGGTAGTTAAACCTCCTGTTTTTGCTTATTTGCTATTTCCCTCTTTTCATTGTGTTTAGTTAAGGCTAACAGTACTAACCTTAACTAAAAGTACTAACTTATAACTAGCAGTACTAACTTTAAGTTAGTACTAAAGGTATTTTAATACTCTGGTAAGTGACTGTTGTTAGTGACTGTTGTGTTTCTCTTGTTTAATTTAGCTTAATTGCATGCTTAATTTGCTTATTTAGATTTAGATTAGCTTATTTGTCTGTCTTAAGCTAATTAGAGCTTATTTGTGCCTTAGTGTAAAAGTTTTTAGTAGCTTTCATGCTTGTTCTAGTTTATGTTCTTGTTTAATTTTTTATGTGCATTTGCTTTCAGTATTAATTCACAAACATTCCTTGTTACATTCAAACACCAATCATCAATCGTTCTTCGATAATCCATTTCTAGCCTCGTTGGGACATAACGACCCGGGAACGCTCTATACTGCTTCCGGTTTTCTTGCACTCGCGAATTCTAATCCTTTGTTGTGTATTTATATTTATATTTACTTATTGATACATAAAAAGAGGGGTTGGTTTGCGCTGGTCAAGTCACATATAATTAAGCATAAAGTGGCCAAAAGTGTTAATAAGTGTGACCATATGGTGTTTAATTAAAGAAATATGTATTTTGTGTGACTATTGATCATCCAATGGTCACATGAATTTTATGTTAGTGTGGCCTTTTGTAATATTTAGTCACACAAAACATGTTTGTTTTGGGTATTTAGTCACATATAATTAAGCATAAAGTAGCCAAAAGTGTTAATAAGTGTGACCATATGGTGTTTAAATTGAAGAAATATGTATTTTGTGTGACTATTGATCATCCAATGGCCACATGAATTTGATGTTTGTGTGACCTTTTGTAATATTTAGCCACACAAAGCATGTTTGTTTTGGGTATTTAGTCACATACAACTAAGCATAAAGTGACCAAAAGTGTTAATAAGTGTGACCATATGGTGTTTAAATTCCAATAAAAAAATGTTATCCTTCAAGCGACATGCAATATTTTACGCTATTGAGAATTATAATAGCACGTATAAATCGTCATTTTGTTTACGAATCAAAAAGGGGTACTTTAGAAAACGCGTAGCAATAAAAATCATATTTTCACTTTGCGAAACAAAGTCGCACGACTATATTATTTTGTGAACCCGTTTATACTTCAATAAATAATATATAAACAAAGCAATAATTAGACTTTACTCAGTCAATCAATAAACATGACGGTTGTTCTCTCAAAAACTCAATGAGCAAAATGTTAACTAAGATACTCATTAAAAAGAATTCAAAATAACTGGGCTAACACCATCATTTCATTCTTCCATCTAGTGTCCACACCTTTGTGACTATTCTCCTGTATGTTTCAATATCAATTCAATTTCAATTCACAAATAATAACTATTCCTTTAACAGCAATATAGAAAGGTGATCAATCAAAATAGTATCATACAATAACAGTAGATGTGAATAATATCCTTCACATGCATGGTTTCAGAGGACTAGTAGTCACCTTGTAGTATAAATAGGCTCCATGCATGAGCTATTCTATCATAACTAAATATTGAAAAGAAAACAAGAGTGAAACAACACGATTTGAGTGAGACTTTCAAGGGCTAAGGAGCGTCGGGTTTTAAAGGGTTGAAGCAAGGGAGGTTCGAGTTTCCCTCATCACCACCATCTTTTCTGGTCATCTATCGAGCTTGGACCTTGGTGAGTCTTTTCTAGCTTACCCATGATATTTAACCCATATTGCGACCAAGACTGAAGCCACACCAAGCTTGGCAAGCCGGCCAAAGGTCTCGGCCTTGCCTAGACTATACACGATACATATAACACTTGCATGATTTGTGCTTGCGTACGCATGCAAAAACCAAGACGCGACACACATAAAATAACAACTAAAACATAGTTTGTAAATAACGTCACGCATATAGAACAAGTAACGAGATAGGAGTTCTTATATAAAACTTTAAACATACCACGAACTCATGTTTCGGCTCGTTAAGGGTTGACAAACCCTAGGGTTTTCGCATAAAATATGCGGAAACCCTCATATGAAACCCTCGAAGAGCAACATAGACTTGACCATGAAACCCAAGACCAACCACAGCCGTATCTTGCTCGCTGTGGGTGCATCACAAACGCTGCAAGGACGAGCGACCCTCGCTTGTTGCTTCGTACCAAAGGCCCACTAGTATTACATGCTAGCAAACGAGTCATGGCAAGTTTTGCTTGCTGCTGTAGCTGCGTCTTCTGCGCGAGACAAGAGGCCACCTAGCGCCTCAAAATTTAGCCACCCGGTGGGTAAATACACAAGCCTTGACCATATGCAAAATATATATAAGACTGATGCATGCATGTTGTCTTGTCGGCTTGGTTAACAAAATGATAGAAAGGAAAAACAGTGAGTAAAAAACTCACTGTTGTTGCGTCATTTGGCAGCAAAAGAAAATAAAATACAACATGTGATGTATGTACCTAAGGATTGAAAAAAAAAAACAAAGTGGGTACACCCACTGCCACTCAACAAAAAACAGAAAAAAAGGAGGGAGGAAGGGGTGGCCATGTGGGGATTTATTATTGAATGGATAGTAGTAATGTTTACTTGTAAATATAGACACAAAGAAATGTAGAAACATGTGTATATCGAGACTTAAACGAAAGGGGGTAAACGCATTATCGAGACCGAGATTACTCGAAAGTTAAAAGGTTATAAAACCACGATTTTTGCATCAAACAAGGAGTAATGATAACGAAATTAATCTATAAACAAATTTGTCACGGTTTATAAACCTTACTTAACGCTAAAAATATTTAAATAATGTTTATATTTTCTTTAAATATAAATCACATGGACTTGGGAGTATAAGTTGTGATGCGTGATGGTATAGATTCCTGTATAGATACTTATAGATGTAAGGTCGTCCCTAGAACCAACGGTTTAATCGACACTTTGAAAACGTAAAACGTTAACTCATAAACGACCATGCCTTTTGACCACTTGCATAATTCATTGCATACATTAAGCTTTAAAATGTAAACTCAGAAATTGTCATAATTACTTAGGTGTTTGACTGAGTCGCTATTTGACGTGCCTTAATCCATTTCCAATCTTCGACGATTAACCGACAAGGTGAGTTTTCATAGCCCCTTCTCTACTATTTTAAATCATCTTTTGGGGTGAGAACATTGCTTATTTCAAACGTGTGAATACAAGTACAATTACTCATTACTGATTGGTCTAAGTCCCGAATTAACCAAAGTTGCTATCTGCCTGATTTATCATGAACCGTTAATTACTTGTAAGCGCTAATGTTATGGATAGATCTATCGGGATTGACGTCCCTGTTTGTCTTGGACTGACATTAGTCAAGCAAACACAGTTCATATTGAGTCCAATTACGGGTGTCCCGGTTAGACCACCGCAAGGGCATTCATTTCCATGTTGGTATATGTTAACGCTTCGGTGTCATGAGCTTAGACAATAGTAATGCACTTTATATGACTTTGTATCTGTTATATTGTCATATGTGGAAGAAATCTTGTGATTCACAAACACTACATTTTTCTACTTAAACAAACCTATGAACTCACCAACTTTACGTTGACACTTTAGCAATGTTTTCTCAGGTGTTAAGAACGAAGATGCTATATGAAGTCTCATGCATTGCAGTCATTTTCCCGTTATCTGAAGATCACTTGTACTATTTAAAAACGATGTCGTATTGTCTATTTTTATGCTTCCGCTGAATGTTTAAACAATTTATTATTTCCTAATTCAAGTGATCAATTTTCTTCAAATGTCTCATATAGAGGTCATTCTGCTATTGCTTAGAAGTATGATAATCATGAAGTCACACGCCCCACGGTTGCCATTATACTCTGATAATCATGAAGTCACACGCCCTCGGTTGCCATTCACAATCTACTACGACGTCTTGATTTCGGGACGAAATCGCATAACATGGGGCGGATGTAACACCTCGGAAAATTTAGAACTTCTTGTCATCTTACGCAAGAGTATCTATCGCAAGCCATTTCAAATTGTGCCATTTCTTTCCAATAAAAAAATGTTATCCTTCAAGCTACATGCAATAATTATTACGCATTGAGAATATAATATCACGTATAAATCGTCATTTTGTTGCGGATCAAAAAGGGGTACTTTAGAAAGCGCGTAGCAATAAAATCATATTTTTCACGCTTTGCGAAACAAAGTCGCACGACTATATTATTTTGTGAACCCATTCATACTTCAATAAATAATATATAAACGAGCCAATAAATAGACTTTACTAAGTCAACAATATAACTTGACGTTGTATCTCCTCAAAAAATCAAATGTACAAAATGCTATCTAAGATAATCAGTAGAAAAGAATTCAAAATAAATGGGCTAACACCATCATTTCATTCTTACATCTAGTGTCCTACACCTTTTGAGACTATTCACCTGTTACATTTCAATATCATTTCAATTTCAATTCACAAATATTAACTATTCTTTAATAGCATTATAGAAAAGGTGATCATCACAAATAGTATCATACAATAACAGTAGATGTGAATAATATCCTTCACATGCATGGTTTCAGAGGACTAGTAGTCACCTTGTAGTATAAATAGGCACCATGCACGAGCTATTCTATCACAACTAAATATTGAAAAGAAAACAAGAGTGAAACAACACGATTTAAGTAAGACTTTCAAGGGCTAAAGAGCATCGAGTTTTAAAGGGTTAAAGCAAGGGAGGTTCGAGTTTCCCTCATCACCACCATCTTTTCTCGTCATCTATCGAGCTTGGACCTCGGTGAGTCTTTTCTAGCTTACCCATGATATTTAACCCATATTGCGACCAAGACCGAAGCCACACCAAGCTTGGCAAGCCGGCCAAAGGTCTCGGCCTTGCCTAGACTATACATGACACATATAACACTTGCATGATTTGTGCTTGCGCACGAATGTAAAAACCAAGACGTGACACACATAAAATAACAACTAAAACATAGTTTGTAAATCACTTCACGCATATAGAACAAGTAACGAGATAGGAGTTCTTATATAAAACATTAAACATACCACGACCTTATGTTTTGGCTCGTTAAGGGTTGACAAACCCTAGGGTTTTCGCATAAAATATAAGGAAACCCTCATATGAAACCCTCAAAGAGCAACATAGACTTGACCATGAAACCCAAGACCAACCACAGCCGTGTCTTACTCGCTGTGGGTGTGTCACAGACACTGTAAGGATGAGTGACCCTCACTTGTTGCTTCGTACCAAAGGCCCACTTGTATCACATGCTAGCAAACGAGTCATGGCAAGCGTTGCTTGCTGCTGTGGCTGCGTCTTCTGCGCGAGACAAGAGGCCACCTAGCGCCTCGAAATTTAGCCACCCGATGGGTAAATACACAAGCCTTGACCATATGCAAAATATATATAAGACTGATGCATGCATGTTGTCTCGTCGGCTTGGTTAACAAAATGATAGAAAGGAAAAACAGTGAGTATAAAACTCACTGTTGTTGCGTCATTTGGGCAGCAAAAGAGAAAGGAAAAGAGCAACATGTGATGTTATGTACTTATGGGATGGAAGAAAACATAAACAAAGTGGGTACACCCACCGCCACTCAACAGAAAACAAAAAAAAAGGAGGGAGGAAGGGGTGGCCATGTGGGGATTTATTATTGAATGGATACTAGTAATGTTTACTTGTAAATATAGACACAAAGAAATGTAGAAACATGTGTATATCGAGACTTAAACGAAAGGGGGTAAACGCATTATCGAGACCGAGATTACTCGAAAGTTAAAAGGTTATAAAACCACGATTTTTGCATCAAACAAGGAGTAATGATAACGAAATTAATCTATAAACAAATTTGTCACGGTTTATAAACCTTACTTAACGCTAAAAATATTTAAATAATGTTATATGTTTTTTCATATTTTTTTTTTTTTTTTTTTTTTTATTTTTTTTTCTTTAAATATAAATCACATGGACTTGGGAGTACAAGTTGTGATGCGTGATGGTATAGATTCCTGTATAGATACTTATAGATGTAAGGTCATCCCTAGAACCAATGGTTTAATCGACACTTTGAAAACGTAAAATGTTAACTCATAAACGACCATGCCTTTTGACCACTTGCATAATTCATTGCATACATTAAGCTTTAGAATGTAAACTCAGAAATTGTCATAATTACTTAGGTGTTTGACTGAGTCGCTATTTGACGTGCCTTAATCCATTTCCAATCTCCGACGATTAACCGACAAGGTGAGTTTTCATAGCCCCTTCTCTACTATTTTAAATCATCTTTTGGGGTGAGAACATTGCTTATTTCAAACGTGTGAATACAAGTACAATTACTCATTACTGATTGGTCTAAGTCCCGAATTAACCAAAGTTGCTATCTGCCCATTAATCAGAACCGTTAATTACTTGTAACGCGAATGTTTATGATAATCTATCAGTGAATTGACGGTCCCTGTATGCTTGGACTGACATTAGTCAAGCAAACACAGTTTCATTTGAGTCAGATTACGGGTGTCCCGGGTTAGACACCTGCAAGGGCATTCATTCATTGTTGGTATATGTTAACGCTTCGGTGTCATGAGCTTAGACAATAGTAATGCACTTTATATGACTTTGTATCTGTTATATTGTAATATGCGGATGAAATCTTGTGATTCATAAACACTACGTTTTCTACTTAAACAAACCTATGAACTCACCAACTTTACGTTGACACTTTAGCAATGTTTTCTCAGGTGTTAAGAACGAAGATGCTATATGAAGTCTCATGCATTGCAGTCATTTCCCGTTATCTGGAGATCACTTGTACTATTTTAAAAACGATGTCGTATTGTCTATTTTTATGCTTCCGCTGAATGTTTAAATAATTCATTATTTCCTAATTCAAGTGATCAATTTTCTTAAAACGTCTCATATAGAGGTCGTTATGTATTGCTTAGAAGTATGATAATCATGAAGTCACACGCCCTCGGTTGCCATTATACTCTGATAATCATGAAGTCACACGCCCTCGGTTGCCATTCACAATCTACTACGACGTCTTGATTTCGGGACGAAATCGCATAACATGGGGCGGATGTAACACCTCGGAAAAATTTAGAACTTCTTGTCATCTTACGCAAGAGTATGTATCGCAAGCCATTTCAAATTGTGCCATTTCTTTCCAATAAAAAAAATGTTATCCTTCAAGCGACATGCAATATTTTACGCTATTGAGAATTATAATAGCACGTATAAATCGTCATTTTTGTTTGCGGATCAAAAAGGGGTACTTTAGAAAGCGCGTAGCAATAAAATCATATTTTCACGTTTTGCGAAACAAAGTCGCACGACTATATTATTTTTGAACCCATTCATACTACAATAAAAATATATAAAACGAGGCCAATAATTAGATTACTAGTCAACAATATAACTTGACGTTGTATCTCCTCAAAAACTCAAATGAGCAAAATGTTATCTAAGATAATCAGTAGAAAAGAATTCAAAATAAATGGGCTAACACCATCATTTCATTCTTACATCTAGTGTCCTACACCTTTTGAGACTATTCACCTGTTATGTTTCAATATCATTTCAATTTCAATTCACAAATATTAACTATTCTTTAACAGCATTATAGAAAAGGTGATCATCACAAATAGTATCATACAATAACAATAGATGTGAATAATATCCTTCACATGCATGTTTTTCCGAGGACTATAGTCACCTTGTAGTATAAAATAAGGCACCATGCACTGAGCTATTCTATCACAACTAAAATAGTAAAATGAAAACAAAGAGTGAAACAACACATTAAGTGAGAATTCAAGGGCTAAGGAGCATCGAGTTTTAAAGGGTTGAAGCAAGGGAGGTTCGAGTTTCCCTCATCACCACCATATTTTCTCGTCATCTATCGAGCTTGGACCTCGGTGAGTCTTTTCTAGCTTACCCATGATATTTAACCCATATTGCGACCAAGACCGAAGCCACACCAAGCTTGGCAAGCCGGCCAAAGGTCTCCCCCCCCCCCCCCCCCCCCCCCCCACCCCCCCCCCCCCCCCCCCCCCCCCCCCCCACCCCCCCCCCCCACCCCCCCCCCCCCCCCCCCCCCCCCCCCCCCCCACCCCCCCCCCCCCACCACCCCACCCCCCCCCCCACCCCCCCCCCCCCAACCCCCCCCCCCCCCCCCCCCCCCCCCCCCCACCACCCACCCCCCTCCCCCCCCCCCCCCCCCCCCCCCCCCCCCCACCCCCACCCCCCCCCCCCCCCCCCCCCCCCCCCCCCCCCCCCCCCCCCCCCCCCCCCCCCCCCCCCCCCCCCCACCCCCCCCCCCCCCCCCCCCCCACCCCCACCCCCCCCCCCCCCCCCCCCCCCCCCCCCCCCCCCCCCCCCCCCCCCCCCCCCCCCCCCCCCCCCCCCCCCCGCCCCCCCCCCCCCCCCCCCCCCCCCCCCCACCCCCCCCCCCCCCCCCCCCCCCCCCCCTCCCACCCACCCCCCCCCCCCCCCCCCCCCCCCACCCCCCCCCCCCCCCCCCCCCCCCCATCACCCCCCCCCCCCCCCCCCCCCCCAACCCACCCCACCCCCCCCCCCCCCCCCCCCCCCCCACCCCCCCCACCCCACCCCCCCCCCCCCAACCCCTCCCCCCCCTCCCCCCCCCCTACCCCCCCCCCACCCCCCCCCCCCCCCCTCCCCCCCCCCCCCCCCCCCCCCCCCCCCCCCCCCCCCCCCCCTCCCCCCCCCCCCCCGCCCACCCCCCCACCCCCCCTCCCCCCCCCCCCCCACCCCCCCCCCCCCCCCCCCCCGAAGTATCATTGACGTGTACGCCCATATACACGAGAAGTTCTTGTCATAAGCAACAATCTTGAAAAGTTATGAAAGACATTGAAGAAATTTGAAAGATTTTGCTGAGACTGTGAAGTATCATTGACGTTTAGTAGCTTTAAATATCCCGTGAGAGTTGCTGATCACATCTTAACCTTATACTCTTTGGCTAACTTACTAACCTCGTATTCTGTCGGCTATTGATGTGACCACTTGGTGAAGTAAACCCGATATACCAAACTTGAAAATGAAGTAGAATCCTCCAAATTTATTACTTAAGCTTGCACTGTTGTTGATTGGATAACGGTGCAGAAGAAAGCCTCTAAGTACCCTATACACTCAACTAAGAGCCAAAATACATACAACACCTCTTGAGACTATCCACATCGGCATCTGCGTGAGACACTGAGCACTACAACGTAACTCCTTTAAGTGATGGCTATAACCCGTGAGTACTATAATGTAACTCCTTACATCGGGTATAACTAGATAATCCAAGTCTCAATCATAACTGTATACGTTCAAGCAAGTCATCAATCGATAGATTGGGTTTGAAGAAAAGGGGTAGAAACTAGAAGGAAGTCTCGATGATGAAATAAGTAGACGCCTTCGTGAAACCCACTTCAATCTCAAATAAGGGATACTAGATAAACTTCGTGATCACTTGACATTAGTCCAAATTCCAAAGCCGTTTTGACGTTTAAGTGAATCTTATTCGGATCGTTTGTAGTGTTATGTATCGTGTTTGTTGTGTTGTTGTTCGTGAATGTCGTTAAACTAGGACAAATGTTATTTTGAATGACCTTAACGGATCAACATTGTCTAGTCAAACTTGACGTGATAGTATTTTAGTCCAGGCTCAATCCATAAATATCATGCTTAATAGCCTAATTAATAAATAAAAATCAGTCCAATCCATAATCATCCAATCTCGGCCCATATTTATCATACATCTTTAGAACTCGGCCCACTTAATCAATAACATAATAGTTGGGCCACTCCACAAAATTATCTCAGCCCACATAATATTAAATTCACTCAGCCCATGTGTTTTGATATAACTCGGTTATGCCAAAGGACTATAAAATCCGATCCATAAACCAATTAGAGATATAAGGTGATCCCTAATCTCATTCCATTTATCTAAACCTAATCTATTATACCATCTCCTCCATCTTCACACACAGTAAAGAACAAATCCCCATCTCCTCTGATGTTCGCACTCGAGACAAACAAACCAGATTCAACCCCTTTTCAATCATCAGATCTTATGTCTTGAACCACAGATCTTTCAATCCTTATATCTCCATTATCTTTACACATGTATAAACAAATCCACCATAACCTTCTGTAAATCGTGTAACTACACAAGAAGAACAAAGGCTTTAAGATCCGTTAAGGGTCTCGGGTAGGTGATTTGTTCTTGTGTTTTTTGTTAAACGAATGGAAGAGAGAAAATAACAAATTTGTTATTGTTCTTTCTTTATATTCGAAAATTAAAGAGGGATTTGATTTCCTTCACATAAGATCTATGATGATTTTTTTGCTTCACGATTATTCGATCTTTATAAGGTCAAGATGCGTATGTAAACAAATCAAAAGAAAAACTGAGATCATTGTCATTTTTATTTGTGTTTTCGAGTCAATGATGATTGAGATATGATAAGTTTGGATTTGGATTTGATTTTGTTTTATGGCAGTGACGATGGGTGTAGGATTTAGATATGGATTTGTAATTTAGATGATGGTGTGAGGCTGTGATGATGTTGGATTTGTTTATGGAGATGTTGTTGTTGTTGTTGATTGTGATCATTTGCTGACTCAGTTGAGTCTTGACCGGGTCAACTCGGTAAATACCGAGTTGACTCGGTTTTGGTTGTGGTTTAGCAAAATGCAACCAAGCAAAACGCAACAAGGTCTTGGGGGGCAAAACGCAACCCGTCACAAAACGCAACAAGGACAAAACGCAAGTTTTCAAAAAATTTGGCAGCGTAACGTTTAGATGTGCAACGTAAAGGTCTTCAACTTGGGACAAAACGCAACACCAAAACGCAATACCAAAACGCAGTCCGAGACAAAACGCAATACCAAAACGCAATCCTTTGTTGTAGGCAAAACGCAGGTCACTTTCGTACTTCTCCTTAAACACTGGATATGTTTTTGTCATTTTCATCAAAACGCAATGAAGAAACAAAAATGAACAAACCCAGATTAGTTGCTTCTAAAAGATGACGTTTAAGCACAAAAAAATATAACCAGCAAAAGGAAACAGTAACAAACAACAACATTAAAACTATTTTTCTTGACTTTGTCACTAAAAAACACACTAGTCATGAACAGTAACGGAACAATGACATGAACAGTAAATGAATAGTGGTAAACAGTAACTGGACATGAACAGTAACGAGACAACAAACAAATGATATAATACACCCTGCAGCTCTGATGCTAATTGTTAACCATAAGATTTCACTAACAAGAGACTTGATCTGGAGGTCGGGGAGGATAGAAATAATATGTTGCCATTTTATTAGAGAGAGAAAGGAAAGAGTGTGTGTGTTTTCTAGAGAGAGAAACATCACACACTTATGAGAAAAATGTTTTTCCTCACCCCTTCATGGAAGTATGGAGGGGATATATATAGCCCAGGACACGATCTACTTACTACACTTGACATTTCTAGTCCCTGCGTGTCTGGCTAATGTAAACTAATGTAATTTCGTATTAGCCGACATATTTTAAGGCTAACATATTGATCATCCAATGGCCACATGAATTTGATGTTTGTGTGACCTTTTGTAATATTTAGCCACACAAAGCATATTTGTTTTGGGTATTTAGTCACATACAACTAAGCATAAAGTGACCAAAAGTGTTAATAAGTGTGACCATATGGTGTTTAAATTGAAGAAATATGTATTTTGTATGACTATTGATCATCAAATGGCCACATGAATATTATGATTGTGTGACAAAACATTTAGTGTGACCATATATGCCATTTGGTTACAGTTTTAAAAGTAAATGTGACTAAACACATTAGCTTTTGGCAAGCTAACACAAACTAAACTTTAGACACACATATTAAGTTACGTGACCATATGTAACGGAATTTGGCTACACTAAAATAATGTGTGACAAAACGTTTAGTGTGACCATATGTGGCATTTAGTCACATTGTTCAAGTGTGTGACAAATATTTGTCACTATTTATATGTATATCGTGACCAATGCTTCAAGCTTACTTGTATTGGTCACACGTTCGAAATTCATATGTGACCAAACAATATTACCAGTTACTTTTAGCCACATGATGTTCGAATGTGTGGCAATACAGTTCTAATGGTCACACGATAAAAATGTTCATGTGTGACTAATTAGTAAATGGTGTCTTTTTTGGTACCTTTGGTCACATAAATATGTAAATGTGTGGCCGTTCCATTTTGCCCATGTGTGACCAAATCCACTTTTTGTACTAGTGTCTTTATGAATTCTTATAGTTGGATTAGGACTGACTTGGATTGTTGTATCCAAATCGTTTATGTCAGCCTCTACACCATCATCTTCATTATCTATTGAGGAGTCAAATATGCTAACATCTTCCAAAGCAGGCATATTTGGATCAAATGGAAATTCAATGCTTGTTTTTTTACCAACAACATTAACTTCATTTGTGCTAGCAACATTAACATTGTTAGTGCTATTAACATTATCTTCCTTCTCTTGATCATTACATTCACTATCTTTTTTTGGATCTTCATCAACCTTCTTTTCATCATCAATTGAAGGTTTGGATCTATCATCCTTAGAAATTTTTGGATTTTGGGAAAATGGTGGATCAGCAATCCATAATGGTAGTAAAATGTAATTTTTGACAGGTTCTGTCTCCTTTCCAGTTTGACCTGCATTATCACTTGCTTTTGTACCTACAAAACCATTAGACTGTGTACCTACAACAATTGGGTCATAATTCATTGTTCTTGTTAGTTCATCAATATCAAATAGCCAATCTGGTCTACTACCTACAACATTAGGTGTATTCTCACTAAACCTAATATGCAAGTTTTCTTCTACTATCCTTGTTCTACTATTGAATACTCTAAAGGCTTTACTATTCAAAGAGTATCCAACAAAGAAACCTTCATCAACCTTACCATCAAATTTACCTAATTGATTTATGGTATTAAGAATGGTAACAGGACACCCAAATTGTCTCATAAAACTTAAAGTTGGTGTTCTACCATGAAAAAGTTCATATGGGGTCTTGTTATGAGGCTTAACTACTAACACTCTATTTTGCACATAGCAAGCAGTATTAACTGCTTCTGCCCAAAAGTAGTTGGCAACTAAGAATCAGCTAGCATAGTCCTAGCAGCCTCAATTAGTGTCCTATTCCTCTTTTCAGCAACTCCATTTTGTTGAGGAGTTCTGGCTACACTAAATTGTCTTAAAATACCCTTCATCTCACAAAACTGATTCATTTCTATGTTTTTGAACTCAGTCCCATTATCACATCTAATCACCTTAATCTTATGATCTACTAGATTTTCTATCCCAGTTATAAAGGACTTAAGAATGCCACTAGTCTCATCCTTAGTAGCTAGAAAGAAAACCCATGTAAACCTACTGTAATCATCTGTGACAACTAGGCAATACATTTTCTTCATAAGGCTTTTTACAAATGTTGGACCAAACAAGTCCATATGCAACAAATGTAAAGGAAGACTGATTGAGTTCTCTGTTTTGGACTTACAAGAGGCTCTGTGCTGCTTTCCCTTTTGACAAGCAACACAGGTTTGATCATTTTCAAAAAGTTTGGAAGGTAAACCTCTTACAAGATTTCCCTTAACCAATTTATTCATGGTTTTAAAATTTAAGTGACCTAGCCTTCTATGCCAAAGTTTAGATTCATCAGATGTGGCTTTTGCAAAAAGGCAAGTTAAACCTCCTTTAGGAACTATGTTCTTTAAATCAACACTATACATATTGTTCTTTCTAGGAACTCTAAGTAAAACTTGACTTTCATCAATTAACTTAAAGTTTAGAGATAAAACAATACATTCAGTGTCATTAAAAAGAACACTATTCTTTTTATCACACATTTGTGAGACACTAAAGAGATTAAACTTTAACTCTCTCACAAAATACACATTTTTAAAATCTAGATTACCAATTTTAATGGTACCTTTTCCTGTGATTTTCCCTCCTTTGGGGTTCCCTCCAAAAGCAACATATCCTCCATCTATCTCTTCATAGTCTGTAAGATAGGACATGTTCCCTGTCATGTGCCTTGAGCATCCACTATCAATCACTCCTTGATCCTATAAATCCATTTGTGGATTGCCCTGCACATTAGATAAGAAAATCAGTTTCTTTTGGAGACCCAAGCCATCACTGACTTGGATCTGCCTTGTGCATCAACATAATCAAACTTCTTTAGGGTGATTGATGCACTGTTGTGTTTAGAAACATGGTCTAAAACTTTAGTCTTTGGTTTCCAAACCCAACAAGCTGAGGCCTTAACAGCATTAAGATTGTTTCCCTGAACAGCATTAACTACTGCTTTTGGCTTAGCAGTATTAACATTTTTACCCCTAACAGTATTAACCCTTTGATTAATATTACTGTTTTTAAATGTGTATGTACCTTATGATTGGCCTCTTAACAGTTGAATGTGCTATTTTAGAAAGATATGACATTGGTCTAGCAGCATTCACTATTGTTTTTTAGCGAGCGGTATTAACTTGTCTAGCAGTATTAACTGATACTAAACCAGACTTCATTAGTTTAGCCTTTGGAACCATATTCTTTTTAGCACATGGGTGAGTCTTTTTAGCAAAGTTTTGATGATTCACCCTTTGAGCATTGTTCCAAACAGGTTTTACCATCCTTTGATTTTGAAACTGTTTTTGATGGTAATTGCAATCAAACTGCAAATGATCAAAGCTTCCACACACATAACAGGCCTTATTAAACATCTCAAAATTGCTTCCAAGTTTTTGGGACATCATATTGTTCTAATTTCTTTGATTACCTCTTGGACTGTGAGTGTTTTGCTTATGTTTCTTAACTTGTTTAACAGTTTTCCTAGCAGTTTTCTATTGTTGCTTAGGTTTGACAAACTCTTTCTTAGCAATACTAGGCTTAACTGTTTTCTTCTCAGTTTTAGTTTAAGACATATTTTCTTCCTGACTATCTGACATCCATTCTTTAATAATTGGGGCATCATCATTCTTCCTAACTTCCTTAGGCTCTTCTTCATTAGACTTAGCTTTACTGTTCTCAACTACATGCTTATTAACAAACTCATATAAACCTGTAAAAGACAAGTCAGGTGTTGGAGGAATGAAATTTCCTGTGTAGGGAGGTGGAACTGCATTATAGCCTAAACCTTTCTTGCAATTGTCAACTATCTGACACACTATGATCTTGTTTAAACTTTTAGATGCATTTTCAAATTTGTCTACATTAAATTGAATGACATCTTTTTCTTTTTGAACTATTTCAAGCTTCTTCCTAAGCTCTCAAATAGTTATTTCTCCTACTTGAATATCCCATTTTAAGTCATTAATTTTTTCTACATAAACTGACTCATTCTTTTTATAAAATTCAAGTTTTTCTTCCACTGACTCTAAACCTGTTTTATAACCTAGAACCATTAACTCAGATTTCTTAAAATCTTTTAATAGTTGATCATATTGAGATTTAAGAAGTTTAATAGTTTCCAAACAAGATTTAGAACAAGTAGAATCATTGGATACCTCTGAGTCAGAACTTGAAGATGAGTAAGCCATGAGTGCATAATTAGGCCCTTCCTCTGACTGATCACTCTAGTCATATCCACCAAGACCATCACATGACACCAAAGCTGTGGAAGTAGTTGTTTTCAAAGGCACACTCCTTCTTGAGCTTTCCTTGTTCTTGTTGTCTTGATTTCTTGGAGCTCTGCACTCCCTAGCAAAATGTCCCCTCTTATGGTGGTTGTAGCACTCCACTTTGGACTTATCAAAACCAATAGTCTCATTGCTATTAACAGTAAGCTTCCTTCCTGTATTCTTCAAAAACCTTCTATCCCTTATAGTCAACATGGCCATTTGCCATCTTAAATCCATCTCTTCTATGTCATCGGGATTTATTTGTTGCAAGTACTCATGTGCAAGTTGAGGACTATTTAGTTGACTAGCAAAGATTGAACAAATAACAACATCACTCAAGTTATCAATATTTGTAGAGTAAGCAATATTAACTTGAGTGCTAGCAGTAGTAACTCCATGAGCAGCATTAACTGCTTTATTAGAGTTACTAGTGTTATTATTTGAAGAGGACACAAAAGCCATGTTCTATGTGCTTGAACTTGAGCTAGGCATCCCTTTGACTTTTGGTTCATACACTTTGAGGTTGTTATTAAGATCATCCATGCTCATTGTATCTAACTCAGCTTTATTCCTTCACACAATAGCATGTGTGTTCCACTCAGGTGACAAACTTCTTAATAACTTTTGATTAACATATTTTTGTGAAAGCTTTTCACCCAAAAGCTCCAACTGACTCACAAGCTTTTGAAGCCTATCAAAAGTTTGATCAAGCATCTCTGAGTTTGGAGCAGTAAAGTTTTCATATTGCTGCTTTAAGAGATTTCTTTGAGTCTTTTTAGTAGCTTCATTCCCACCAAATCTCTTTTCAATAGCTTCCAACAACTTCTTAGCATACTTTATAGAGTTAAACTTTAACTGATGTTCATTGGGAATGCCCATCATTAATGTACTTCTAGCATTTACTTTTAATCTTCTCTGAGCCTTATCTTCAGCAGATGTAATAGGCGTCACTTGCTCTTTACCTTTCATAATTGTTGTTTTTGGTAAGGTTGCACCATTCTCTATGACTTCCCATAGTGTATAGTCTATCATATGGATGTATTATTTAATCCTCATCCCCCATAACTCAAACTCACCTGGTTTGAGCATGTAAACTTTGGATGCAGCCACCATGTGTGCAGAATCTTGATCCATATCTTTTTAGCAAGATCTTGTGTACACAAACAGATTCTTCTAGATCATAGCTTCTCAACAAGCTCTGATACCACTTGTTGATCCCACTTTAATAGATCGAATTCCTTAGCTTGTATAAGGTTTAGTTATATTAGATAAATCTAACACAACTATAGTAGAAACTGTGTTTGAGTGTATTAAAGATTATGCGGAATCTAATCTTTAATATTAAGAAGAATTCTTAATGAAACAGTAAAACTAAGAACATATAATTCAACAAACAATAATCTCCAATATTATTAATGAAACAATACGAATACTCTTAATAGTATTAGGGTTACAAAAGAATGACTTGTATTGGTTTGGTACTGGTACTTGTTTTGTTACATAGAACTCTATGCCCAAGGACCTCCTTTTATACACCAAGGAGTCCTAAACGGCTTATAATACTTTCCTAAGTATATCAAATCTTTTAAATAAATAACTTATACATATCTTTTACCAAAATATCTCATACAAATCATATAAGCAGTACTAACTAACTCAGCGGTACTAACTTCTTCATTAGCAGCATTAACTCCTTCAGCAGCATTAACTTTGTACTAACAGTAGTAACTTTTGCACTAGCAGTAGTAACTTTTGTACTAGCAGTAGTAACTACTTAGCAATTTTTCTTCTAAATCTCTGAGCAGTCATAATTTCCACTAGCAGTAGTAACTTCCTCTAGCAGTAGTAACTTCCTCTTGCAGTCTTAAACACTTAGAATAATTTTCATTGAAGTTCACTAGCAGCACTAACTTTGACTAAGCAGCATTAACATCAATAAGAGCAGTAGTAATTCCAAACAACATCAAGAAGCTTTTAATCCCAACATTATCTTTAATATCAGAGTTTACAAAAGTCTTTGTCTTTAATTCTTGAGTTTTCTTGATTCTTAAATCTTAATGCTTATAGTATGTCTTTGTAGTTTAAGCATGAGAATGTGGTAATGAATCCGACTCTACTGGAATGAGGCTGCAACACCGTCATGTGTACCTGTATTTGAATGTTAGTGATAAACAACAGATATGGACGAATATGGCTTTGTCATTCGTCGAGATTCGGTTGCATTAACCTCCGGTTCTGTGAGGACCGTTTAACAGTATAAATACTGTACCTGTGATCAGGTAGGTTCAATTTAGAAGAACCTCCTTGACAGGGTTTCCAGCTCAAAGTGTTAGATCCTCTAACGCAGATGCATTAGATTCACCGTACTTGCTTGTTCTCAATACCGGAACGTCTCAAAGCAGACAACACGATATGAGTGAATCAGATAGTTACTATCTTTCTGATTGAGTCGTCAATTCATTTACTGGACCAAATCGATATCCAGTTGACACAAGCTTGATTCATATAGAATCTCGCAAGTCACCTACCAAGAGCTTGTTTGATGTTGGCTCAAGCAGGATTTCCATCTTCACTGTGAATACTTAAGTATCACTCGGATGTTCTGGCAAAATCACAAGGATAATGCGTAGGACTCTTGTTAACAGCTTGTGAACTTGATGATGTTCAACAAGTGTTTGTAATGAAATGTGTCCTAATAAGATTTTTTTTTATTGATCTCTTGGCTCTAGACTTGATTAGTGTGTTTTGGTTTTAGTACTCGGAGGCTGGAGCAGACTGCCACCTATTCAATATCAACTAACTCGGAGTAAGAAAGTCAATAGAAGTCGTGTATATCTCCGTGATAAATGAGACAAGTTTTTGTTGAGAGAAACTCGAATGGCTGAGGAGGGTTGTGCATTGCATCACTGGGTCCATGATGTCATTCTTTAATATCAGAATTCATCTTTTTGAAAACGATAGATTATGTATTGACCCGGTTTTAGCCTAAGGTGTAGGAAGGGCTGCTTTCTTTTCACCCTTTATCCATACATTTCTTTTTCATTCTTCAACCCCTTCAATGCTTACCAAGACGTCATTACTAACACCTTGTTGTGATTGTTCTAGTGTTAGCTCAATCTTAGTCGGCATTATTCCCTTTTACTCATTCATCTCCAATCATACCTAAGGACTGCTATTTCTAACTATGGAGTGTCCTTGGGTAGATCCCTTTGGTTCTGGTTGGATCATTGGACTAATACCTAACCTAACCACCTTATGACTTCAGAATCGTCATGAATTAAGATGTTGTTGGGTATAAGATCGTAACCATAAAACCTTTTTTTGAAGAGTATAAACAGCACTTTGAGTCTTTTAGATCACCTATTATTTTCAAGATCACATTTTAATTACATTTCTCCCCTTATTTTAAATACTAATTCACTTAGTTTTTGGAATACCTTGTGATTAAAATTTGTCATGAAAATTCTGTGGAGAAAACATATTAGCATGAATTATATGGAATATTAACTTGCTCCCCCTTAATTTTACATATGTTTGACACCAAAAAAATGATACAAAGTTGTTAAATGAATATAAAATTGAGGGTTAGCATTGTTGAGCATACAATTTTGAATGATTATGAATTGTCATTGAAGAATTCTTGAAAAATTGTGCTCAACCACACTTAGAGAGGGGTATTTATACTTAAACCATGAGGCTTGCACGCCTATGGTATTTTTATGGGCCGGGCTCGGGAATTACTTGGGCTTACGCCCGATACACGTGACCGATTAGCTTACATAAATGAGCCTGTTTACCCGTTCTAGCCTATTACAACATATAAGTAATTAAAGACCGAGCTTCCATAATTAGTAGCCGAGCTTTCTTGTTCGACTCAATATTTTGAGGCTAACACATCTTTCATTTCTTGTCTAATGGACTTAATGATGCTAATTAAGGCATCCTTCATGTTCTCCACCCCCTGTATACTCATGTGTTTTGTTATCTCAGCGTTCAACCATTCATCAACATCATCCTTTTCTTCAAAGTGTTGAATGTTCTGAGTATACCCATGGTTACTTTCCTCTTTCTCACTCATGACTACTTCATCGTCGGTCATGTATTCAACCCCTTCCTCCATATCATCTGAATCACAATCGGACTCGGTGCCTGGTTGGTTAGGACCAAAGTAGTGAGCAAATTCCTGGATTGGGTCATGGGTTGGTGTACTTTTTCCGAGATAGGCAGGAAGATATGATTTAGTATCGCTGATGTGGTTCTTATTTACCTTTTTCTCGTATTCCAAGTACTCGGCGATAGTCATATCTTCAATCTTTTTAGGTGTCTGACTTTCTTGTGTCAGCCTAAGATACTGTTCAATGGTGAGATCTTCAATGTCAACCTCATCCATGATGTTTCCTAGAGAATAGATCGAAGTGAGAAAAGACATAATTGTAAAAACTCAAATTACTACTAATTTTTAGCTCCCCGGTAGCGGCGCCAAAAACTTGATGCGTATTTTATTTTAAAATATATTTTTACCAAGTTTTAAATTTATAAAACTCGATCTACCTGACAACGAACTAACGGGCAGAGAACCCGATTATGGGTAGTATAGAATGGTAAATCAGAGGTCGTCCCAAGAGCTAAGTTGTAATTAGTTTTAATTTGAAATATCACGTTTTAAAAATGATTTTTGAGTTGTTTTAAAATAAATAACTGGAAATTAAAAGAGTTGGAGATATCAAGAGAGAAAATATGCTAAGCTAGTTACTTCATTACTACTGTTATGAAAACATTTTCCAGTGCAATGTTAAACTATGGTTTCATTAGTGGTTTCCAAGGTCGATAGACTTGAATATGCATATATAGTCTATCCTATACTCCCTGTGATTCCGAATCAGTCCCAAATCATTTAGGAGGTAGGTTATCCAGGTTTCAGTGATTAATCCCAACTATTCCCAAAACATATCTAATAACCTATAAAGATTATTAACCCTCTCTGAAAGAGTTCCTGTGCTTTTTAAATATATTAAGTGATAAGTGCGATGACCGGTTAGTTCCTACACTAGGTAAGGAGTTAGTGATCCTTCCTAGTACCCATTAGATCCCATATTGACTAGATAATCTAATAATGGGGCAAGCTAGGTCCAAACCACCCGTACTACCAAAACCCAAGGTTACACGATAGTCAAGAAATATCTAACGAAAACATAATCTAACAGGAAACAATCATAACAAAAGTAACTACATAACTAGGCTAGCACTTTAAGTGCATAGCCGCTCATGGTAACAGAAACACAACAAGAAATAGAAGAAATCATAGATTGAAAACTCATAATTCTTGCAGTAATTATATTTGAATGATTAAATACAAAAAGTAAGTAAAGTGTGATCTCCCTTGGACTCCAGGTGGAATTCTTTGAAGGTTGGAAGCCTTTGTCGCCTCTCCAATTGGCTATAGAGGAAGTGATGTCAGAATAGCTTGAATGAGGCCTCTATTTATAGGTATCGAACCTATTACGGCGTAACTTATAAATTTGTTACGTGTAACTCTAACTTTGACAAGATTTCCTTCCAAATATATGGTTACGGCGTAACTAGATATGGTGTTACGCTGTAATGTTGTCGTTGATCTTCGTACTTGCTTAATATATGTTACGGTGTAACCATTTTTGGTGTTACGTCGTAAAAAAATTCAAATATTTACACTTTGAGTCCTTTTTCCCTTGTTTCTTGTCACTTTCCTGCATTTCACCTGAAAACTACAAAATGATAGAAAATATCTTGTTTTCGAGTATTAGTGAAACATTTGCAGGTAATATAGGGGGTAATTTGCCACCAAAAAGTATTAAATATTTGATGTTATCAGTAGTCTTCTTGTAACCTCCGGATTAGACATCATCTACTTTATCAGTTGGTCTGTGATTACAATGATTGTGTGTGCCTAGAAATATCTTTTTAGTCGCTTGCTAGCACTTACCAGAGCAAGTATCAACTTTTCCATTGAAGTGTAATTGATTTCCGAACCTTGTAATGCATGGCTAACGAAGTATATATGCATTGATGGCTTCTTTGGCAGCCGCCAGGTAGATGACTAGTTCTTCTTTTTATTTCGGTGCGGTTAACATAGGCAATTCTGCTATTAATTTTTTCATTTGTTTGAATGCCGTTTCCGCTTCCGTAATCCATTGGAAGTCACTTTTCTTTGTATATTTATTTAGAGTTTTAAAGAATGGCAATGATTTTTCGGCTGATTTAGACAGAAATCTGTTGAGGCTTGCCAGCTTCCTATTTAGCCTTTGCACGTCCTTCAAACACTTTTGAGATGGCAAGCTAAGAACCACTTCTACCTTATCCAGACATACTTTTAATCTGTCAGCATTCATTTTATACCCTAGAAACATGCCTTCTCTCATCCAAATGTGTATTTTTTAGGATTTAGCTTCATGTTTATATCTCTGATGGTTTTGAACGTTTCCTCAATGTATCTGATTACTTCTTGCTCCATGCGGCTTTTAATGACTAGGCCGTCCATATATACTTCCAAGTTCCAGCCAATTTGTTTTTGGAAGGCCTTATCCACCAGACGTTGATAAGTTGCTCCAGCATTTTTGAATCCAAACGACATTTTTAAGTAACAAAATATTCCTTGGCTTGTGATGAATATTGTCTTTTCCTCATCTTCCTTTGCCATTTTTATTTGATGGTATCCTTTGTATGCATCCAGGAAACATTTGAAAGGGTACCCACATAGGGACTCTACCTTCTAGTCTATTTCCGGTAGCGGATAGCCATCTTTGAGGCATGCTTTGTTTAAGTCCTTGAAATCCACACACATTCTCTAGCTGCCGTCATGATTTCTCACCATTACTGGGTTTGACAACCAACTGTGATAATGGACTTCTTTCATGATGTCAGCGTCTACCATCTTTTCTACTTCTTCGTAGATTGCCTTATTTCTCTCAGGTGCTTGTCCCCTTTTCTTTTGTCTAACGGGTAGACATCCTTCACGAATATTTAGCCTGTGCTCTGCTATGTGACGCGGAACTCCAGTCATATCCGCTGGCTTCCAGGCGAATATATCAAGGTTGCGCCTTAGCAGACCATACAACACCTTCCGCCCTTCTTCTGTTAAAGTAGAGCCTATTGCTATAGTATGTTCTGGATATTCTGGGTGAATTGATACCTAAATTTTTTCTTCTGTGACTTGGTTGATTACGGGCTGCGGCACTCCTGGTCCTGAAACCATAGTTCATTCTAATGGAATAATCTTGCACTTTGTAATGTGACCGTTCTGCCTGTCACTCGGAATTTTAGCATTCCGTAAGCTGTAGACGGAACTGCCTGGATTCTCCTTACTCTTGGCCTTCATATGATTCTGTTGTATGGGGATGGGGACCTTACTACCATGAAATTCATCCATGCGGAAGTTGAGTGTTCCTCATCACATATCTTCATAAACAGCGATATTGGCCCTAGCGGTCATATTATTTCTCCACTAAACCCAACCAGTGGTGTGGTTGCGGGGACCATCTGGCTTCTGACCTCTGGGCGGAATCTATTAAAGCAGTGTTTATACAGGATTTCTGAAGAGGAGCCTCCATCCATATACATGCGATGAACGAAATGTCCTCCCATCTCAACCTCAATAATCATTGGACCCTCTGTCCCATCCTCCTCCCCTAAGGGTGGAAAAGAGATCACTGACTCCGGAGAGAAAGTTTTGGTAATCCTTTGTTTGGCTACCCTTTGCCATGGTTGTACCATCAGTATTGCCAGCGGCTTGTCCTTTCTTGAGGTTTCCCCCTTTTTGCTGCCTTTGCCTGGTCTTTCCCATTGCTTTGCTTCAGTTCTTTGATTAAATGTGACAGCTTTCCTGCTTTAAGCATTTCCTCAATTTGCCTTTTTAGGTGCATGCACTCGTCGGTGGTGTGGTCTACTTCCCCATGGAACTCATAGAATTTGCTAGCGTTCCTTTTTTCTATCGGGGTTGTCATTGGCGGAGGAGGCTTAAACTTTCCTTTGTCTAAAGCCAAAATTTCTTTTGGTGTTTTTGTGAGGGGAGTGAACCTGTCCTATTTTTGTTTCGGCCTCTGCTGGTTCCGGAAGCCTCCCTTCTTGAAGTTTTGCTTATGTCCAGCTTCTTGCTGTTTCTACGACGGAAATGACTTATTCCGTTCACGATTAGAGGCCGCCACCTCAACTCTAAGGAATTTTGTGGTCACCCTCATCATTTCATCTACTGACTTTAGGATTTTATCATGTAAACGTTTGATTGATTCGGGGTTGGAAATTCCATGCATAAATCCTGATATTTTCATGCATTTTGGAGCTCCCTTCACATCCCTGCATTCGAGCTTGTACCTCCGCACAAACTCTTTTGTGGATTCCCCATCTCTCTGCTTAATTTTGTGAATTTCAACTGGATCTTTGATGCATTTTTTCTGCTGGAGGTAGTTCTCTAGGAATGCTTTCTTTACGTCATCATAACTATCAATAGATTCCTAAGGAAGGTCATCAAACCACACTCTTGCGTTTCCAGTGAGTGTGGAATTGAACATATGACACTATGTTGGCATTGCCCAGCGTTTCGTCTTAGCGGCCGCTTGGAAGATTTTTAGGTGATCTTCTGGGTCTTTACTTCTGTCGTATGTCTTGATGTGACTAGGCATTCGGGTTTTTAGAAAATCAAAGTAATGGATCTGAGGAGTGAAAGGATTTATTTCTTCACATACCCATAGTTAGGACAGATCGTCCTCAATACTCGACTTTTGCCTCTTTGGCTTTGACTTTTAATGTCCTCCTGCGCTACCTTTACTTTCTGACAACGCTTCCATCCTTCGTGAGGATGCTCTTTCGTTATGATTTTTTAAGAAGCAAATTATGTTTCTCTTGAACGAGAACTCTAGTAACAGCTTTCGGTGTCTCTGCGGCTAGTGTAGTATGACCGACGCCTTGAATCGTTCGAGTATGCGGATATATTGTTCCCCTTGTCTCCGAGCCTGTAGAAGACACCCTTCTCCAGCCTTTTGAACACCGTTTTCTTGCTGGATCTCTTTTCCTTAGTGACTCAGAATGGTTGCGCCTTGGTTCAAGGCTTCCGGACATGCTGCGGACATGTCTAGATCCGAGCCTTTTCTTGAGGTCCCTTCTTTTGCTCGGTGTTCCTGACTCGGAGTGTTGTGAGGCCTCCTCGAAGTTAAGACGATATTTAACTACCTTAAGCTTTTCTTGCTGCACCTTCTCTTGGTGCACTTTTTTGGCTATGATTGGTAAAAGCTGATGGTAGTTCCTATCGCAGTACTCTCGTAGGGCTGCATCGAAAGCAGGTCTGCCTAAGTCCTGCGGAACTTGCTCCTTCCCTAGCGTATTCCTCATGGCGAATGTGGGTTGGCTAAGGGGAGTTTGCTCGTTAGTGCTCATGATGAGTATTTTAGGAAACGCGGTTGTATTTGCGGTCCCATAGATAGCGCCAACTTGTTAGTACAAAATGTGTGGTGAGGGTGAGAATGGATCAAGAACGCTTACTGGGCCAGACCGGTAAGCTGTTGATGGATCAGATCTTGTACTAGAGCAAGTAAAGGTGGTGATTTCCTGCACAAAAGATAGAAAACCGTTAGCCTTATCGTGGGGACGGACCCCACGATTGGGCTCCGGCGTAAGAGTAAGTATTCATATTGTCAGAGAATATATGTGTGTTAAAAGGTGTAAGAAATTATGTACCTTATGGTGTGTCAGAGGACTCCTATTTATAGGGGAGTCTAGTACTAGGGTTTCCTAGTATTTTGCTTGTAACTGTTAGTGGCCATAATGGGACCCTTGTCAGGCAAGGGCCCGCTTGTAATCGTGGTTGCGGACGCAGATTGCCTTCCGCAAGTGTGTTGCGGAAGTGCCTTATCTGCGTGCGTCTTGAAAGGTTCAGGCCGCAGCCAGCTTATCTCTGGGCTTAGTGGCAGCTCGTGCGTTTTGTCGAGTTAGGCCGGGGCCCAAATGTGTATAGTATGAATTAAACCTACTAAGCCTGTTATTTGTATTATACGTCATTAAGTCCCCCCAGTCTAGTTTGTTTACTGCTTGCGACGCTGCCTATTGTGTGCAGTTGATGACATCAAATAACGTTTATTTTATAGCATCATTTATCCCATGTAATTAACCCATTTTGTATAATTTATTACAAAGAATTGTTACTTAATCGTTTATATTTAAGAATTGCAGTAATTATGGAGTACTTGATGGATATTAGCAAAAGGCGCGCATTATGAAGCTTAAACGAAGATATTTTGAAGATTACTATTCTGACAACCAATACGCCGTATCCATCAAGGAAGATACGGCGTATCCGTGCCTGCACTCACCAAAGACCACAAAGGAAACAAGTTCAATACGTCATATCCAGTGAAGACCAATACGCCTTATTGGAGATATAGTATGTGAATATTCTGGAAGATATCAAACGTGGTCCTTACTCTAAGAAACACCTAATACGCCGTATTCAAGCCATTGGATACGCCGTATCGAACCGACTCCGGACCCTATAAATAGAAAACTCAAAAATGAGTTTTAAGTGTGCTAAATCATATTCTCGATACCTAAACCACAAAAGTCAATTTTTTGAGGAGAAAAAGAGCAAAAGAGGTCTTGCAACGCATTCCAATCCATAGGAGACAACGTGTAATTTCTTATACTTTTGTAACCGTTCAATTTTTGGTATCATTCATTAACTCGGTTAGTTTACCTTGGCTAAGCCATTACTCTTGTATTAATTATGATGTTTGAAGGCTAATACCTTCGGGTATTAGCCATTATTATGAAGATTTGAATGTTTGGTTTTGTTTATATCTTGATTGCTTGATTTATTGTTGTATGCTTGTTTATGTTTATCAATATACTTGTTTACGTGCTTTTGTATGCGACCTATCATTCAACTGGATCTAGTGATACGGACCAAGTAATCTAGATGTCGGGATAGCTCTCTATATAGTAATTTATACATCTAGAATCATAGGATCACAAATATTGTTCTTCTAAATCCGTGCTAAGGATACGCTTATGGCTTAACTAGTTAATCGGATATTGCCTTTGGTTTATTGAACATATTGACTAGTAGGTGAATCTAGATAATTCAACAAATAATGTTTTGATTCTATTGGATAGTTGGACAAGTGGACTACTAGAGTATAAATTGCCATTAAGCAGTAAGTAGGTAAAGTCTCTATGAGCTAGGGTTTAACAAGATCACCGTTGCTTTAATCCCTAAGATAGATTATAATCAGCAAATAAGGATGCTTTATGCGGATGCTTTAATTGTGACAGAAATAATGTGTTTAGGTTTTAGGATGAAGTCCCGCCTAAGTCTAAGAATGATATGCCTCTTCGAGATAAGTAATCATTGCACTGAATGTCGCTGCCACATGTGAACCATCCTCCGCCATATTCGCTTCTAAATATATACACGCGTTTCACGTGCTCATATCACTACACGCTGATGATATCTCAAAAGTAATTATAATTCTATGTGACATACAACTGGCAACTTTATATATAATGTTAGAGCCCACGCTTTCGCTTCTCAAGTACCGCTCCTTGGTTCATACTCATCCACCTCCTCGCCGATTATGCGATCCCACCTATCATTATATCTTCTGACTCACAAATCAGGACACCTTAAACTACTCGGCAGTACTAATAAAGCCACACTACTCTATATACACCAAGCTGTTAACCACACTATTTTTAAGCACCCGATCGGTCTCTCTATTTTCGCTACATCCAAGATCGTTCCACACCTAAGGGGTTGTCTCGTCCTCAATATAATAAATACTCCACAATCTACAAACTCGCCGTGCGCCTTTCAACTTTGCATCAAAATGCTCGTCTTTAAAACTACCTAACTGCGCGCTCTATATTTCCTATCGGTCGCGCCTATTATCTACCAATGCGCACACAACGGTGACCCAAAGGGTTTTGAACCAAATGTATAACCATCGATGGACATTCGTGTCTAACTCTCCCCCCTCCTGACTGTTTTTCACTACAGTTCATGCGCCCACATCTACGCCTCTTTAAGCCAAGACAACCGAATTACACCACCCACTTTCGAACCTAAACCTGGATCCTACCCGCTACACATACCATCTCTTGCAATATAATAACACCATCATAATCAATCACTACAGACATCCTTCTCTCCACCCTTCCCCACTCATCTATGCATTATCGTAATACCTCAACAGTGAATAAGCTAAAATAGACATTTTTGATGAAAAAAAACCTTGAATAAAAGATTTCTAAACTACAGCACCTCCGGCTTTTCACTACCAACCGTCAAAACTCATGAATAATCACATAAACCTCTCAGCACCAATCGTCTCACAAATCACAGCCCCGTCATCTCTAAGCAACCACTAATCAGCAGACCCTCAACTCAAGCACTCTCGCGCCCACTTTCATACGACTACACAATCTATAAAGAAAACTACCCTACCCCGTTACTATGGCCCCCTCTTGTTTTAACACAAGTGGCCAACACTATAAGCTCATACTGATGCAATAGTCTCCAACGCACATCCAGTCTACACCCCCACTCTCTTAAAAGCTCCCGCGAAAAGCGCCCACCTTCACAGACCCATTCACACATCTCTTTCGCGCCCCCCCCCTAATCATCCACCAACAACGTTATCCTGAGGTCCGACTCTTTCGCGAGTCGGATTCTCATCTGCTATTTCTAGTCTCCTCACCTACACAGCGCAATAACCCCTATTTTCGCTGTTGCTCTTCATTCGAACCACACGTCCCTCTATCAATTAACCGATACCCTAACTACTGAGCACCTCTTTTTCATCTCTACACAATCGTCAGCATCCTCTCGTCCTCTAACACTCACTTCTACACGCATTGTCGCGAATCTACTATACAGCGCGATTTCAACTCCCATTCAGCTACCACCAGTCCACAACCTCCTTCCAATGCTCTTCCTTGCGATACACACCTCGTCAAGGGCTGACACCTTATCTCACCTACACACGTCTCATAATACCAATAAGCGCCTGCTACTAATACAGCCCTCGCTTCTATCACAGACCCACTCTATATACTCTTATCCGTTTCTCTCAAGAACCGCTACATCTCAAGCAAACTTGCTTCGCCACATATACGGCCTACACTAATGGCACCTCTCACACTTCCCCCCTCTACAGCTTCTTTCACCTTCAAGCCACCTTGGCTCTGCTCCAGGTCTGTCGTCTGTCCCTCTTTGTGTAGAGGCTCTGCACAAACGTAGTCTCATCCCCCCACCACCACCATTAAACCACACCATCTTCGCGGCACACGAGCACTCCTGAACCCCTCTTCACCTCACAATCACCCACCATGAGTCCGCAGTGTTGATCCCCCCTTTCCATCTGAAAATTTGTGCCGGGATTGCTCTCCTCGCATCGCGCATCGGCGCTATGTGATCGTAGGCGCTCGGCAGTAGTGGACGTCTGAGGAGAGACTGGTAATATCTAGCTACCCTCTGCCTCACTTTCTCCGTGTCCCTGACTCGGGGATTAAGCCCCGATCTGCGGAGGAACCCCTGCTACACAATGGTTACCCTTCGCGGTTTTCCCCGGTGGCAGGGACAACGGCGGTACTTCTCGCTAAAGGTCTCGAGCGGGCCTAACTGGTATCGACTGCTTGTAAGCCTAAACCATCCAACTCACCCTAATTTTCTATATAATGTCATATATCCCCTCTCTCAGGACACGTCTAACATCGCCACATAATCTCCTATCCACGTACCACATACAATCATCCCCACTACTTCACCCTCCTACCGCGCTCGCGCTGTTTGATTCTGCACACGTCTTCGCGTTCTGCCTCGCCTACTGGCTCAACTCCGGCTTCGACTCAACCCCCACCCCCCCCCCACCCCCCCAACCCCCCCACCCCCCACACCCCCCACCCACCCCCCCCCCCCCCCCCCCCCCCCCCCCCCATACACTTGCGATATCTAAACGCTATTATACATCGCTCCATATAATACCCATCTATCAACATAAGCCCCCCCCACGTCGCCCCGGGAACGGTAAAGCTCAAATAAGCGTCAAACCGAAAGCCAATGTCAGTCAAAGTCAAAAGTCAACCAAGTGAGAAAAAACTTCTTAAGGGTCTTTAAATCCAAACCTCAAGTTGTATTACTAGGAATATCAAGGACAGGGCTGAAATTACAAATTGGGTGAAAGAATTACTTGAGGGGCCAAAGCTTGCCAACTTGCCCAAACATCAGTTTTCCTGCCCAACAAAAACCCAGAGTACAACTAAGGGATGTCTGCCCATACTTTGACTCTTGCAAACCTACTAATACACCTGAATAAATCCGTTTCATCCACTCCACTATTCTTCCCATAGTATAATTTCCATGTTGGCAATCCTTTACCATTTCCAAGTGATTTCGATGGCTGTGATTGACTCAAAAGAAGCACAAAAGAAATTGAAGGCTGGGATTCGTCTAAAAATGCTCTCACACAACAAACACATTGTGGTTTTTGTCTCTACAAAGAAACACAACCTAGAAGACCAAGGATGAAGAAACTAGTATAAATAGGACCCTTTTGTAAGCCAAAAAAAGGAATTATAGCTTTTTATAGTTTATTGTAATTTAAATTAAGTTCATTGAGTCTTTTAAAGCTTATTGCAAATCTGTTCTTTCAGCTTGTATTGTTTTTAAGAATTAAAGGAGAGCAATGAGTTTTTTTTTATGTTAAATCCATTGTTGATATTCCAAGTTCTCAAGTTATTAACCTCAGTGCTTAATGTGTTTTAAAAGCTTTCTTATATAGATTAATGATAAGCTGTTTTTCTACTAAGTAATCTTTAAAGAAGGTTAAGTAGGTTAAAAGAAATCAAAAAAATTCACCCAAAAATACCACAGCTTACTTTTTTGGATGATAAGCAAACAAAGGATGTGCTTATGGACATTACTAGCTTGTCTTTGACAAGCTAGAGCTTGTAGATCAGCTTGTAAAAGCTTAAGCAGCCCTGTTTAAGCAAGGGTGTTGTAAGTCTCTCTTTTTCTCGATTTTCTTACTTACTGTAGAACTGCTTATAGAGCTTATTTGTTATTTATATTTGCTTATTTATGCTTTATTATGTTGTTTAGTACTTATCCTGCTTAGATTTCAGTTCAAAAATGATTTGTGCAACTTTCCTAGTTAGTACTGGTAGCATGTGTAGTTAATACTGTTAGATTAATTTAGCTTATTTAAGTGCTTATCACTGATTGAAATCTGTTCATAAGTACCTTATGTTGTCATTTGATAATCTGTTTTTAACAAATTAGGATCAAATCAGCTTGAATAAAATGACTTTTGAAAACTTTAAGAGTTTTTTAGAACAAGCGGTACTAACTCAAAGCTAGCGGTACTAACTCCAAGTTAGTACCGGTAGTTAATACTGTTAGTACTGTTGTTCCATTTTTTTGCTTATTAGCTTATTACTTCGGCTTATTTAAGATTTGCTAGTTTTTAGAATAGGTTATAGCCCCATTTTGTTTATATCTTTAGTGGAGCTTATTTCAGTAGCTTATTTTAGGTCTAAAAGTGCTTATTTTCATTAAAATCCAAAAAATAGTAGTGTAGTCATTTTTGCTTTTTGTGCTTATTTCGTGGCTTATTTAAAAAAGTGAATAGGTGGCTTCAATAAGGACTCTATTAGTGAGCTTATTTCCAAAAAGCCCACTTTTCAGTTTGGCTTATTGGTGATTTTAGCTTATTTTTATTTTGGCTTATTTAGGAAAATTTTGGAGTTTAACTTTTTGATGCAAATTGAGTTAAGTTAAGTTGTGTTTGGTTGAAAAAGCTTCTTGGAATCAGATTAAGCAACATATAGCTTTCCAAAACATCTCTCCTTTTGAATTTGAGCTTATTTTGAGTTTGTAGTGTCCAAAATACCAAAAACCAAAAATTTAAGCAACTTTCTGAGGCAGCAGCTATTAAGCCCTTTTTTGGCTTATTGAGTGCTTGTCTTGAATTGATTGTAGTCACCACCAAACCCGTGCCAGTCTCTCAGGCTGAAAACCCCCCTTTTACCCGTTAAAATTAGGATTAGAAGTAACATAGGATTAGCATAGGTTTGATTTAAAATAGAATTAACTTAGATTAGATAACCAAAATATTAATTAATTGAGAGATTTAACCTCTCTTCAAGTGTTCTACACCCTACTTACCACGAATCTACCACCGACCGGGTACACTGCCCGTTAAAGTGATGTTTTTTGTTAAGTCGGCAAAATATAAATTTAAAACTTGAATCATAAAAATATACACCACACAACGACACATCAGCAGTAAATGTTACTAGACTAAGGTTCCACGATATTTCTGCTTCTTCCGCGGCTATTTGCTTCTTCCGCGATTGCTTGCTTCTCAGCGACTTTTCCTTAATCGGTTAGGTAGGGTTTAGGTGACGTGTACTTACCCTGACCTTTCATTTTCCTGACTGATTTGATTTAAATGGCAGTTATCCAACTGTCATCACGTTTCTTCCCGGCCATTAATTGCGTTAGTGGGTTACACGTGTCATCATCCAGATGTTGCTTAAGTTAAATATACCAAGGGTATAAATATCCCTTTCTTTTTCATTGTTTTCTTTTTCTGATTTATCTCTATTTCTGCCATTGTTACAGTTCTTTAAGCTTTCAACTATTTTCCATGCTTTTTGTAATTTCTCGATCTTTTAGGCTACCATGTTAGGTCTTCTTTCTTTTCTTATACATCACAATGAGTACCATTCGTGATATTAAGTCCAAGTTAACTCAAAAGGTGTTAGATGCACTATGTACTAAGTACCACATACCTGCTTGTGTTCATCCTATTTTACCTGGCCCGGATCAAAATATTTTACAAAGTTCGGATGGCAAGGTTGGCGTGTACACTCGTTTTTTTAGTTTTACCAACTATCGGATCCCTTTGTCTCAGTTTCTTGTGGATGTTCTTGGCCATTTTCGCATTCATCTTTCTTAACTGTCCGTGTTTGGGGTAGCTAAAGTTTCTCACTTTGAGATCTTATGTCACATCCACGGCTTTCAACGTTCTGTCAACTGCTTCCGTATGTTCTATACTAGTTCCTACAATAAAGGGTAGATGTCGTTCGTCAAGCGTTCTGACGCAAAGAACTGGAATGACCACTTTTTTTAGGTTGACTCCACAGCCTTTCCTCTTTCTATGTCTCTGAAAAGCAAAATTTTAAGTAAAGACCCCCCTCCCAAGCTTTCTCAATATGATACAAAAGCATGTGACTTCTTGCGTACCCATACCAAACCTTTTCTATGCTGGGTTGGTATAAGCCGTTATTATACGTTGGATGAGAACTGTTATCCGACGTTTTGGAATGGCGATGAGGGTGGGTAATATATGCTTAATTACACATATTTTATACCCAATAAAACGAGCTTAAATGATTAAAAACAGACAAAAATTGCCAAAGATATGTTTATTTTGCATTTGTGTTGTGCAGGAAACGAATATTCATAAAAGGATGAAAAACAAAACTAAAAATGACAAAACTGGGCATGGAATGGAAAAGTGTGAAAAGACGAAGCCAAATCGAAGCCAAAAAGTCAAACAGTCAAAGTCAAAGTCAAAGAAAAAGTCAACAGAAAGTCAACCCCGTGAAGCTGAATCAGGAAAATGTAACTTGAGGGACCAAAAGTGCCAAGTTTTTAAGTTATGTAGCATGGTGATAAAATACAAGGACTGAATTTGCAATTCTAGTGAAATATAACTTGAGGGGGCAAAACTGCCAAACCCCTCAAGTTATATTAACAAAGGACCATGGTTGCAAACACCCAATACACGTTTAGGGACTAAACTGCCAAGTCCCTAAACTTGTACCACAAAAGGACCTTTATTGCAATACACTTATACAAGTTTGAGGGCCACATTTTCCAAATCCACAAACTTTTGCCTTGTCACCCCTAACCTTTTTATAACCCTTTTTCCTGCCATTTTTCCCCAACCCCATCACGGGTCTTCTTCCTTTCTTTTCCCCGGCAACGGCGCCAAAAATTGATTCGTCAATAATATATATATATATATAATATATAAGCAAACACTCAACCAATTACCTTTGACCAAGACAAGAAGTAAAAATTCACTAAATAAAATATATATTGTTTGTTATTGTTTGTTAAGCCAAATTCGAGCCAAATTAGCTTATGCTTTTCCCATTTTCCCTCGAGGGAGCAGCCCGAATTTGGCTTGACAAAGAACCCCCTCGATCGATTCTTACATGGGATGATCTTGTGTCGAAATTCATTAACAAATTCTTTCCTCCTTCTAAAATGACAAATCTTAGAAATGAAATCACGAGATTTCAGCAAAGATTTGACGAATCGTTTTATGAAGCATGGGACCGATTCAATGATCTTCTTAGGGCATGCCCGCATCATGGGTTTTCGGAATTGCATCAACTCGATACATTCTATAATGCCTTGAACTCAAATGATCAAGATTCATTGAATTCCGCCGCAGGTGGTAACTTTTTGGATAAAATGCCCCGAGAATGTCTAAAAATCATCGAGAGCAAATCCAAAGTTCGTAATTCACGAAGCAAACCCGTTGTTGCTAAAGTGAGTACAAGCACTTCCACCTCCGGAATCTCTCCCGATGTCTCCGAACTCAAAGATATGGTCAAAGCATTGCTCCTTGATAAGAAAAATCAATCCCAAGCTCCCGCTCACCAAACTCCCGCGTCCGTAAAAGCGGTCGAGGAAAGTTGTGTGACTTGCGGTGGAGCTCATTCATATCAAAGTTGTCCCGCCACCGATGGCAATGTTTATCATGACAACATTCAAGCTTACGTCTCTCAAGCCGCTGCGGCTAATTTCAATCAAGGGAATACCAGTGCCCGACCTCCAATGGTTGCAAACCAAATTCGACCTCCCGGTTTTCCTCCTATGCAAAGCCATCAAAACAACCAAAATCGGGGGATCAATTTCAACCAAAATCGGGGGAACAATTTTAACCAAAATCGGGGTAATAATTTCAGTCAAGGACCAGTTTACCAACCCCAGATTAGTCAACCCCCGACTTTTCAAGCTCAAGCTCCAGCTTACCAAGCTCCAGTTCCACTAGCACCGGGTGTGTCTAAGCCCGATTTTGATAACTACGTCAAAGCTAATATAACGGACCTGATCACCAAATTCGTAAATAGTAATACTGCTTCTACTTCG
>BQNB010020565.1:50387-65309 GCA_026074375.1 Tanacetum coccineum
AAATTACTTTCTAAAAATAACTTTTCATTTCAAATTTCACTTTCTAAAAATAGAAAGTTTACCAGAAACTCTCATATTTTAACAAACTTATTTCTCTTAACTTAACCTTTAAAACCTAAACTTATCTTAAATTACTAACACAAAAATATGTATACGTATAAATACTTTTTAAGACAAAACATTAAATTCACGATAATTATTTCCTTGTCACTTAAAAGTGAACGAAAGGAAATCATAATTTTTCACCATTATTCCAATATTATTGAGATGATCACACTCAATAAATGGATTACCAATACCTCATAAACACATAATAGCATACATAACACATAAAATCACATAAACCGTACATTGCAACAGACATATAAGTCAACACTAAAGGTTTGACTAACCTGCTCAAGTCACGGTTGTTACAGTCACCATATTTTAGGGCTAACAACAATGTATGTGTGCAAATTAATGTAAAGAATGTGCCGGTGTAGATATTCAACCCGCAACATCTAAAGTCCGACATGGTATACGTTCGTTGGTTCGATCCTACGAAACTAGTAAGCGCTACTTACCCAAACGGGGATGTCAATCCCAAATAGATCTATCTAAAACACTCGCACTTACAAAGTAATTAATAGTTCGTGATAGTGGGCATAATGGGTTAAAGCTACTTAGGCAAATCCGTAATCATTTAAAAGAGTACTTGTGTCTAAACATAAAACAAGTCATGTATCTCACCCCGAGATTTGTAAAATAGTGATACACAAGTATAGCGGGGCTATACACTCGCCTTTAGTAATAGTATTGATTTTTAGGAAAATCAACAAAGGAAAGTCGTCACAATAAGTTCGGTATGCAACCTATTTAATTATATGTCGATTTAAAATAATGCAAGCGAAAATAAAATGATACGATGCACAAACTATTTTTAGAAAGTCAGCATCACCTGCAAATACTTATTTTATATTTTAGTTAGTCAAAACGTGATTTTGGAAATTATAGAGTTTTTAATTTAGTTTCGACACTTAAACCAAGAGTTACTATTTTTATCTTACTAATATATACTTTGCGTCTAATAAAAACTTTCCATTTTTAGTAAACTCCTAACACTTACGAAATATCGTTTATATAAAGTTTCTAACGCGCCCTAATACTTTATAAGTAATAAACTATTATTCGCTAAGGTTTTTATAGCTCAAACGGACCCGAAAACTCCCGGAAACACTAATTAATGTTTCTAACGACAACTATATTTACCCAAAATGTGTGCATGAAATTTATTACATTTTCCAAAAAATACTCCAACTTTTACGGAGTATAGCTCCTTTGTTATTGACTTTCATGAAAAAAGAAACGTTCCTTTTTATAGCGAAAAATCATTCCGGACAAGTTTTCTTTTATACACTTTAGCCGATTCGGACCCGAAAAGTGTTAAAACCTCAATTTAAATTCGGAACAAAATGTTTACAGTTTTTATAAAAGCTATCAAATTTATATATGTTTCGTCAAACTTTAAACGAGCATAACTTTTTCATTTTAAATCCGATTTTTACGTTCTTTATGTCAATATTTCCGTAACGACATCTACTCTCATATTAGAGCTTTAACATCTCAAAAAAATTAAGTAACCCCTAACTTACAGGCTGTTTGGGACATCTTATATAACTTCCCAAAATGTGCCAAAATAATAATCCACAACTTCCTCAAAGGCCTAATCTAACCTATCTTCGATTACTACTAATTCAAACAACAAATCTACCTCACGACTAACTTAATTCCCTCACCAACAAGATACAATTTTACTTATATCACTAGCTAACATATAAAATCACTAGTTTACTTTCAACAATTTTATAAATACAATAATATTGCAAGAACGTAAATGATACATTTTAATCACTAGAACCTACTAGTCAAGTTTATAAAAATGATAACACAACATATGGGTGATGCTTGTTTTGAAAGAAAATGTATAATCATGATCAAGATGCATAAAAAATCAAAAGAGTAGTTAGGAGATTGCTTACAAAGATGATGAACACAATAGAAACCTTATGTTTTGATTATAACCCAAAAACTTATAAACCCTAACTTGCTTTTGTAAACTCTTTCTTAAATCTTAAAACCCAATCTTGTAACCACCTTAAAAAACCTTAAAATGAACCTTGAATACCCTTATATGCTAGAAATATCAAGAAAATGGAAGACAAAGAAACCTTAAAAATGTTGTGTTGTGCCGTGGGTTATGGAGAGGAAAAAGAGAGATTTTGTTGAGATTTTCTGATGAAATGGTTAAGAATGAGAAGTGTTCTTATATAGAAAAGGTTTAGCTAGTTTAGAAAATATTTAGTAGAAAGGAACATAATCAACATGGGAAGTAAGAGGGGTCAGTGTTGTAAGTATCTTAGAAGAAAAAGAGCTCTAATTGGTGAAATGAGGTACTAGTTGATAATATAACACTACATACTCATTTTATGTATTATTTTGTGTAAAAATAAGTCATAGGGCCGGATCCTTATAACAAAGGAGGATGAGTTTATTTAATTTTGATTAAGTATAAGTATTGTGGGTATTGGTAATGGTGGTATGGTTTACATGCATGCATGAAGGTTCATAATGCAAAACGTAAGCGTTTTACGTAAAGCTTGCAAAATAAAATATGAAAAATTATAAATTATCTTTGTAATAATTATATAACACATAATTGACTTAAAATTATATTTGTTTAATGCCGGTTTACGTTAAATGTTGATTTTTAGTCTACGCGGTTTAACTTAACGGTTATAATTAAAAGTAAACACGTAAAGGTTCAAAGTAAATAGTTTTGAGTTTATTAACGTAAAATGACCTAAAAATGTGGATTGTCACAGTCTCCCTATGTTAAAAGAATTTTGTCCTGAAATTCAGTTCGAGTTGCCTTCCGGAGTGGTGTTGGTGAAGAGGTGTAGATACGTGTTTCGAAATCGGTCTTCATGTTCCCACGTGCACTTTGGACCTCTTCTAGAATTCCATCGAACCTTGACTATAGGAATGCAGCTTTGCTTCAACCGCTTGACTTCTCGATCCATAATCTCCATGGGTTCTTCAACGAAATGTAGCTTGTCATCAATTTAGATTTCATCCAATGGAATTACGAGTGATTCATCGGACAAACACTTCTTTAGATTGGACACGTGAAATATGCTATGAACCTTGCTCAATTGTTGAGGAAGTTTGAGTCTATAAACAATGGTTCCAACCATTGCTAACACCTTGAAAGGTCCGATGTACCTCGGGTTCAACTTTCCCCGTTTACCAAAACAGATTACCCCTTTCCAAAGTGAAACCTTCAACATGACATTGTCACCTACTTGAAATTATAGAGGTTTACGCCTCACATCAGCGTAACTCTTTTGATGATTATGAGCAGCTTGAATCCTAGTTTTGATTTGAACAATCTTCTTGGTAGTTTCATGAATAATCTCTGGACCAGTGAGCTGGCTATCTCCAACCTCGGCCCAACAGACAAGTGATCGACACTTTCGACCATAAAGTGCCTCAAACGGTGCAGCCTTGATGCTAGTATGATAATTATTATTATACGAGAACTCTACTAGCGGTAAATGCTTATCCCAACCATTACCAAAATCTATTACACATGCGCGTAACATGTCTTTAAGAGTTTGAATGGTTCTCTCGCTTTGTCCATCGGTCTGCGGATGGTAAGCAGTACTCATATCCAAACGAGTACCCAAAGCCTTCTAGAGCGAATGCCAGAAACGCGATGTAAATCTGCTATCATGGTCAAAGATGATAGAGACCGGTACTCCATGCCTTAAGACCACTTCCTTCAAGTATAGTCTAGTCAATCTATCCATCGTATCAGTTTCCTTCATCGGTAAAAAGTGAGCAAACTTGGTAAGACGATCAATAATCACCTAAATGGTATCGTGACCACTTGATGTCTTAGGTAGCTTTGTGATGAAATCCATGGTGATTTTCTCCCACTTCTATTGGGGTATCTTAGTTTAAACCAATAAACCAGACGGTGTTTGGTATTTAGCTTTGACCTTAAACCATGTCAAACACTTGCTAACATAGGTGGCAATTTTTGCTTTCATGTTGGGCCACCAATACAATTTCTCCAAGTCATGGTACATCTTGTCGGATCCAGGGTGAATCGAATACTTAGATTTATGCGATTCATGCACAATAAATTCCCTCAATCCTCCAAAACGCGGTAACCAACTTTGTTTCTCAATACAAAGTGTCCCATCGAGACGGGCTTCAAAATCCTTATTCATGCCACAAAGATTTTCTTCTTTGACATTTTCTTCTTTCATTGCCTCAGCATGTGTGTTCAAAGTTTATACGGGAAGGTTCAAACCAATAGTCATAACTAAGGCTCGAACTCGTAATGGCTTAATCCGTTCTTTTTGGCTTAAAGCGACTGCCACTACATTCGCCTTTCCCAGATGCTAAAGAATTTCGCAGTCGTAATCACTAAGCAACTCCAACCAACGTCATTGCCTCATGTTTAACTCTTTTTGATCAAGGATATGTTGTAGGCTTTTATGATCAGTGAACACGGTACACTTCGTTCCATATAAGTAGTGTCTCCAAATCTTTAGAGCGAACACTACCGCTCCTAACTCTAAATCATGAGTTGTATAATTTTTATCGTGAATCTTGAGTTGACGTGATGCATAAGCAATCACCTTCTCCTTCTGCATCAACACAACACCCAAACCTTTATGCGAAGCATCATAATAAACTACAAAGTTTTCAGTTCCTTCTGGCAAATCCAAATTTGTTACGCTACATAATTTCTGCTTCAATAATTGAAATGATGCTTTCTCCTTATCTCCTCATTCAAACTTCAGACTCTTCTGAGTCAACTTGGTCATTGGCTTGGCGATCTTTCAGAAACCTTCAATAAATCTTCGGTAGTAGCCGGCAAGACCTAAAAATTGATGAATCTCCGTTGGAGTTTTAAGAGATGCCCAATCTTTAATAGATTCGATCTTGGCAGGGTCTACGGAAATGCCTTTACTATCAATCATGTGACCAAGAAATTGTACTTTAGGAATCCAAAATTCACACATAGAAAAGTTTGGGTACAACTCCTCCTTCTTAAGTAATTCTAAGATTAACTTAAGGTGCTCTTCATGCTCTTGCTTTCTCTTGGAGTAGATTAAAATATCCTCGATGAACACAATCAAGAACTTGTCAAAGTATGGCTTGCACACCCGATTCATGAGGTCCATGAATACTGCCGGTGTTTTGGTCAAACCAAGTGGCATAACTTAGAACTCGTAGTGATCATAACGAGTCCTAATTGCGGTCTTTGAAATGTCTTCTTCGCGAACCATATGTTGATGGTAACCTGATCTCAGGTCAGTCTTCGAGCAGACACTTGACCCTTGCAGTTGGTCAAACAAATCATCGATCCTTGGAAGTGGATAACTGTTCTTCACCATTAGCTTGTTCAATTCTCTATAGTCGATACACATCCAGAACGATCCATCCTTCTTCTTAACAAACAAAACCGGAGCTCCCCAAGGTGAGGAACTTGGTATTATAAATCCTTTATTAGAAATCTCTCGTAATTGATCTGACAATTCTTTCATCTTAGATGGAGCTAATCTATAAGGAGTCCCTGCTACAGGTGCAGCACCAAGTACCAAGTCAATTTGAAACTCCACTTGTCGGGTCGGTGGAACTCTAGGAAAGTCTTCAGGAAAGACTTCTGAGAAATCACACATAATTGGTACATCTTCAAGTCGCTTCTCTTTCGACTTGTCTTTGGCCTCCTTTTCGGTGATGTGGGCGAAAAAGACATGACATCCTTTCTATAAATATTTCTGGGTCTTGGTACACGATATAATATTCAATCTGGACTCGCTCCTACCGTCTCTCCTATCACCTCGAACAATCATTACTTCATTATCATAGTGGATACAAACAATCTTCTCGTCTCAAACGATCACTGCATGATACTTCGACAACCAATCCATACCAATAATAGCGTCAAAACTACCAAGTTCTACAGGCATTAGGTCGATGTTGAATGGGGGATTTAATAAGTTTAAAGTACAACCCCAAATTATGGTATTAACTCTTATTATTTTTCCATCGGCTAATTCAACGTCATAATTGTGGTCTAATGTAGATGGGGCGATATCAATTAGGGAGCTAAATGTAGTTGACACAAAACTTCTATCGGCACCAATATCAAATAAGATAGAAGCATAACGGTTATTAAGGAGGAACGTACCCGTAATGACATTCAAATCTGGGTCGGCTTCACCGCCTCCCAAAGCATAAGCCCTTCCACAAGCTTCACCATTCCTAGTTGCATTTCCATGGTTTTTATTCTTCAATTTCGAGCAATCACTCTTATAGTGCCCTTGATTCCCACATTCAAAACACGTAACAGTTTTCTGGATTGCTCCTGGGGCTCTTTGATTGTTAGCCGCAGCAGGACTCCTATAATCTCGGGCCAAATGACCAACTCTTTTACAGTTCATGCACTTTGTAGCGCACGACCCATTGTGGTAAAACTTGCACTTGTTGCATAAAGGTAGAGTTTCAATAAACTCCTTCCTTTTATTAGACCCAGCTGTATAAGCCCTAGCCACATTCTACTTCTTTTAAGGCGGTTGTTGAGCATGGTTATTTCTTAGGTTGTTATTCATTCTCCTTTTATAGTCAGCTTGCCTAGCAGCATAGACAAGAACCTTCTGGTCCATTAAACTCCTTGCCAACTCAATTGCTTCTTGGAGCATTTTGGCTTAGATGCCATCACACTCCCTTGAATAATATCAGGAAGACCTACAGCATACCTCTCTACTTTATCAGATTCATCAAGAACCATTCTGGAAGATAATAAATGAAGCGCCCCTTTTTGACTCAAAAATTTAACCCAAAATCGAAAGCTTTGCGGAAACGCAAGACCAAGTATGACCTTGTCACATTCCCTAATATACTTATTAAAATACATTCCAATTAGACCCTTGAAAGTTTCATTATCATAAAATAGACTCTATGAGCTTTCCAACGATATAAAGAACTCATTTTAACTCCTTACGGTTTGGTTTTTACGGCAAAAACAAAATTCAGAAAACTGCAGAACCCTCTATCCGGGCGGCTGGAGGACTAGTCGGGCAGCTGGCGAGAAGCCGGGCAGCTGGCGAGCAGCCAGGAGGCTAATAAGCCTTGTCGAGCGGCTCCCTTCACCTGCACACATACCTTAACTCATTTTGGACACTTTATTACGATAAACTAACTTCCCAAACTTGATATTACATAAAAATCTCCAAAATTCATTAAAATATTATATTACATCAACATCATAAGTCCGAAGATAATCAACATCATTACTTAACCAAGAACACTTAATCCAATTAGCATTCCATAATAACATACCTAATCTTACATACCTTAACTAGTCACTTGACTAACCTCTTGTTTTGCTAGGCAATCCAAAACAACCTTACACCTTATCTTAATCTCACTTAAGCTAAAAGTATCATACACCTTAAACACATTCTTATTTATAATACATATATGATAATTCCATATAATTTCATATTATAACCATTTTACTTACCTTGAATCCAAGCTAAGTTTGCCAATAACATCATCACCATCATCATCCAATGCTAGCCTTCATAATCCATAATTACACATATAAAAATACATTAAAGAGATATCATAATATAGGTTTATATGATCCATAACCTATCTAATATCCATCATTTATCATCATATGATCATATCTTGATCATATGATGTAAAACCCCAATTCTATACACTTAATCTTTAATTAACCATAACCCTTATTAATAAACATCTTAATTATTGCTTTAGAATATTAATTACCCAAAAACCCCAACTTGTATACAAGAATCCTAATTTCTTAAACCATTAATTCAACTCAATAAAGATTACTTACGTTAAAGGATCGTTGCTAAGGACTTATATCTTGAATTGGAACCCTTAATCACCATTTAATTGCTCTCAAGAATACCCATATTTTGCTTCCTCTTATTATTGGCTCGTCCCTCACCAACACACACATTATGTTAGAAAGACAGAAAAGTGTTGATTAGATAGCCATTTATCTAAGTTTAATAGTGTAGGGATTTAATAGTGGAAATAGGGAAGGACTTAGTTGTAATATGTAATAACCCTTAATTGCTTCCTATAAAAGGAGGGCTAAGAAATTTCTTTCTTTCTCTCCCTCTCCTCTCCTCCTCACCCACGTCCTAACTCTCTCTCTCTTTACTCTCTTTATCTCTCTAAAACTTTCTAGTGTAGTATTTTGTATCATTTGATTATTGTATCAATTGGTATCAATCGCCATAGGATAATTTGATGTGTTTTTCATGAAGAAAGTTATCAAATTTGAAGAATTAGAAGAAGTTGAAGACTATGAAGACTAAAAAGACAACTTCTTGAAGACAACGCCTTCAAATTTGAAGAAAGTTGTAATTTTTAGAGATTTTGGAAGATAAAGTCTTGAACTTTTGCAATTTACTTTGCAAACGTCACTAAAAAATGTAAGTTTTACGTTAAAGTCGAAGTCTTTAGTGGTTTTCGTGAAAAAAAGTTTCAAACTTTTGCATAAAGCTTTAAACTTTTTTAGTTTTCTTGCAAAAAGATTCAATCTTTAAGCTAGAAACATCACCGGAAACAACTCGGAACCACCACCGGAAAACACCACAAACGACCCACAAGGATCGGCTATAGTAGTCCAACTGAACCACCCTAGGTTCGGTCAAGAAGCACCAACCGACCCTCCCTAGTTCGGTCAGCCACTTCTAGCCGAACCACCACCACCAGCCGAACCTCCCATGGTTCATTTTGGTTCGGTCAGACTACCCCAACCGACCCACCACCATCCTTCGAACCCGGATCGATCCAAAATTTAAAACAAAACCCTAGTTTTCTAAATTAGGGTTTTGTATATTTTAGGGTTAAAAGGGTTTTATTATTAATTAAATAAAGTGGAAATTAGGGTTTTGTAGTGGGTAATTAATGAAAAAGGTGATTTTTCGAAGTTAGTAGATAATTAGTTTGTGGTTTAAGGTTAAAATTAGGGTTTTTAAGTTAAAAAGGTTTAAATTTTACAGTTTTAAGTAAACTAAATTGATAAATTTATAATCTTTTGACTCAGTTCGTGTTAAAAATATAGTCTTTCAACAAAACTTTCACAAAACCAACACTTCTTCTCGTCAAAACGATCCTTTCAAATATAAATTCTTACAAAGACTACATGATTAAATTCACAATGGCTACTATGGCAGAGAACGTTATTGCTGTAGGTTCTGAAACCCGTCCCCCGATGCTAGAAAAAGGCATGTATGATAGCTAGAAGACCCAGATTATTCTATATATCTAAGGCAAAGAGAATGGTGAAATGTTAAAAGACTCAATCAAGAACGGTCCTTATCAATTCATGTCAAAAATGACTGTTAAAGACACATATGGTGTTACCGACATCCGTCGTGCTCAAAGACTTAAAGACCTTGCTAGAGATGACAAGTTACGTTATGACACTAACATCAAAGCTATCAATATACTTCTTCTTGGACTGCCAGTTGACATTTACACTCTCATCAACTACTATCAAACTGAAAAGGAAATTGGGGATCGCATCAAAGAACTTATGGAAGGCACAGAGATGACCAAGCAAGAACGTGAGTCTATGCTATATGATGAATTTGATAAGTTCCCATCTGAGCCTAGAGAATCAATCCACTCTTACATTCTGAGATTTGCTAAACTGATCAATGACATGAACATGATTCCTATGTCTATGACACCTATGCAAATCAACACGAAGTTTGTGAATCATCTTTAACTCGAATGGAGTAGGTTTGTCATAGCAGCTAAACAAGCAAGAAATCTTCACAGTGTAACTTTTGATCAGTTGTTTGCTTTCCTCAAACATAATGAAAGAGATGCAAAAGAAGTTCGCGAAATGCGACAACGATTCCCAGAACCACTTGCTTTGTTGGCAAATACCTACAACCCACTTCCTTCATACATCAGTAATCAAACATAGTATCAAGCTCAACCATTTGAAGTTTATCAACCATATCAACACTACCAATCAAACACTCCAATAACTAAACAACTTATTCAGTCACCTCCACTTCAGAGCTATGCACCTACAGTTGTTCAACAAACACCAACATTTCAACCTGATACCAGACTTGCTATACCAACCTTTCTTCCAACAGATGATCCAATAGCCAGTCTCAACAAAGCTATGATCTTTTTGAGTTCGTTGTACTGCTTAAAATTTCCTCCCACAAATAACCAACTCCGAACTTCGTCTAATCCAAGAACTCAAACTACAATTCAAAATAGCCAAGTTACGGTTAAGAGTGTTCAAGGTAGACATTCTCAAGGTTATGCGGGCAATGCTGGAAATACTCAAGCTTCAGGAGCACGGGTTATCAATACATATGGAAATACAGGGACAAATCAACCAAGGGTAATCAGATGTTATAACTACAAAGGTGAAGGTCATATGGCTAAGTAGTGTACTGCAAAGAAATGGGTGAAAGATTCTGAATGGTTTAAGGATAAGATGTTACTTGATCAAGTAAAAGAAGCAGGAGTTGTATTGGATGAAGAGCAAGAGGATTTCTTAACTAACAATTTGGAAGAAACTAATGACTGTGAGGATCTCTAATTACAAGCTACAACAAATTTCAAGGCAGACCACGTTGATGCATATGATTCAGACTGTGATGACGAAGCTACATGTTGATCCCAATAGAATAGATATTGCTTAGCTTGTATAAGGCTAAGTTGTATTGAATAAATTCAAAACGACTATGATAGAAACTTTGATTGTGAATATCAAAGACTATGTGGAATCTAGTCAATGATACTAAGAAGAATTTCAATGAAACAATATTGAATAAGATTAATAACAAAAACAGTTTACCAAACTTTCAGCCTTAATATAATACAAACACTCTTAATAGTGTTAGGGTTTACAAAACCTTGAAGCTACGACTAGATTGACAGAACAATGAAAAGATATCAATCTCTATGCCCTATGACTTCCTTTTATACACCAAGGAGTCCTAACTGGCTTACAATATTTTCCTAAGTTATCATGATCTTCTAAACAAATAACTTATACATATCTTTTACAAAAATATCTCATACATATCACATATCACATAAGCAATCTTTATCTTCAATCAATCCTTATCCATTAGCAGTTGTAACTCTGTCAGCAGATGTAACTTTGTACCAGCAGCATTAACTCTAAACACTAGCAGTAGTAACTTATACAACAACAACATTAACTGTGTACAAGCAGTAGTAACTACTTAGAATATTTTCTTCATTCTCCACCAGCAGTACTAACTTTACTCTAGCAGTACTAACATATACTAGCAGTTCTAAGTTACACTAGCAGTACTAAGTTTATACTGGCAGTACTAACTACTTAGCGTATTTTTCACAATCTTTTTTGCTAGCAGTAGTAACACAAACCTTTCTTCTTGAGCAGCACTAACTTTGATAAGACCAGAAGTAATTCCAAACAGCCTTATGAAGCTTTTAATCCCAACAATCCTCCCTTAAACTTGATATTTATCTTCAAAATCATCAAGTTTCTTAATTTAAGGTCTTTACCATCACCAAGAGGATGCTTTCAAACACTTCCAGGATTCTTGAGCTGTTTTGTGATGAGCTTAAGAAGCTGATAACACATTTCATTCCAATAGTCAGATTTCAGCTTCTTATTATGTATATCGGTGATTGTTGCAGGTGTAAGGGGATATCTCTTCTCAACTAGCATATAGACATGCATATCTTCAAACCTCACAAAGTGTACTCCACATGAATATATAACCTCCAAAGCAATACTTTCTTTCTTTGTAAACTCCTCCATACTTCATCTTCTATATGACGTTCAAACATAGTCTTTAGATCACCCCATAGCACTCTTTCATAGCATTCTTCTGGCCTTGTATTCCCATGCTTTGCTTTAACCAACTTCCATAGATTTTCTAAGTCTTCTCTGTCAAACTCTTTGAGTAGTTGACTAAACAATAAGTATGTCTTGGCACTTCCATCAGCTCTCATTATTTCATAATAGCCATTCCTTCCTTTTCTATAAATCTAGAAATTTACAATGGGTACAGGCTTGGTAGCTAGAGGTATAGCATCAATTGCAACATCTTCTTCAGTAACCAACTCAAAGTATTGTTGAAGATCCTCTCTCTCTTTATCATCATCCACCTTTTACTTCTTAGCTACTTCTTGTTCTAGCTCTGTGCCTGCTCTCTTAGTACTATCCTCTGCTCTCTTTTCACTACCTTAAACCAACTCTGTTTTATAGTCAACAAAATTGTTAACTCTTTTTAAAGCTTTGTCAAACATGTCCTTAATAAATTCAAACTTGAAGCCCTTCAACTGTTTCAGAGTGTATCCTTCCATGTTTTTCAGATAGTTACAATATAGCTTTCTTTGTTGAGCTTGAGTTGGTGGTTTGTTCCTCTTTTCTCTTGCTCTCATTTCTGTAAAGTGTTTCTTTTTAGCTTCTAAGAGTTGTATAAACAACTTTGACTTTTCTTCAATACTCAACTGCTCTTGTTCTCCTACTTGTAATTGATAAGCCATTTGATAGTCAGCATCCATCATTGCTTGTGTGTTATCCCATGATTCAATTAAAGCTATGTTGGCTTCTTCTTCCTTTTGTCTTGTAAGCCTCTCTTCTTATTCCAATTCAGCTTGTAATTGAGCTTGAAGATTTGAGAAACCTCTTAAGTCTTACCATAATCTGATCCTTCTTCTTCAAAGGCTTCTCAGACTCAATTATTTTTTTCTTTGCCTTTGTCGTGTAAAGGTTTTGATGCAGCTGGTGTTGTTGTTGTAGTTGTTGATGGTTGTTGTTTTAAATTTGCTTGGCTCTTGAATCATAACCCATCTAACTTTGGATTTTGCAGCTTTGATCTCTGAGCCAGGGTCAATTCATCAACAGTTGTTGTTGTAGCACTTTTAGTAGTAACTTCAGTAGTATCAACTACTTTTTCAACCTCAACTTCCTGCTCATCTAAAACACCTGTATCAAACATTAGGTTATCACCATTCCTCCACTGAGACTCATTAATCAATGTAACCTCGCATCAGCATCAATATCAGTTATTTTCCTCCCCTTCTTAGATGCATCCTCCTGATCACCAAAACTAGCTTCATCAGAGGATTCTACCCTTTTAGCTGAACCAACCTTCCTTAACCTTTTGAGCCCTGGAGTTCTTGACTTATTCCTCCTCTCTAGCTTCTTGATCTTCTTCTTTAGACTAGCAATTTCACTATCTTGAGCAGTCTTGGCCTTCTCCAAATCAAGAACCTTCTTTTGTAAGTTGGTACATAAGTCCATCAATTTAGTAAGTTTCAGTCTATCCTCATCACTGAGCAGTGGATCATTGGAAGTTATAGGTACATTTTCATCTGGTACATTCAGTAGAACCACTAGGCTGAGGAACCTCAGTGTTCTTTTTCTTAGACTTCCTAGATTTTTTCTTCCTCTGAAGTTGGGATGATGATGGTTGAGTAATGATGGGTGTGTGATGGGGATTAGTTGGTATTTCTGAACCTTCACACATTTCTTCATGAGCTTGAACCATCATAGTTTGAAATAAATGGGTAACTCTTCTAGAATAACCTTTCCCTTCCTTCTTCATGTTCCTAAATATCTTCTTAGTATGAGAGGAGGTAAAATAAATCCTTTTATGATGTGACATATCCCCAACTTGTTTATTCACAAATACTTGTACGAATCTTGGATACATCTAGAATTTTACCATACTATCCACATTCTTCACCATATTATCAAAGATATACTTGGAAAAGTTAAATTTTTGGTTTGTAGCTAAGAAAATTATTGCAGAGGCCATAGTGCTACTAAATTCATTCCATGTAGTAGTCTTAGCACTTAGGCATTGCAAAATTATATGAATTAAAAACTTCCATTAAGGAGAAAAGAATGCCTTGTAAAATGTAAGCTTTTAAGAAATTTTTCATACCCCATGAGTGTAAGCTGTTCAAAAATTGCAGCATTTGGCAGACAATCAACACCATTAGCATCTTCCAGTTGAAGATATCTCCTTATTGTGGATTCAGTTATAATCACCTTCTTCTTATCCACTAGGGCTTGCAATTGTACTTCCCCATTAACCGTTTTTGCTTTGAAAGTATCCCAGAACTTTTTAACACATGAATAATAGATTATAGGATTAACGGTTAAAGCATATTTGTTAGGGTTTACATTCAGAAAATCAACTATCTCCTCAAACCTTTCACTTTCAGTGGGTTTCTCCAAAAACGTAACTAAATTGTGAGTATCAGCAAACTTTAGATCCGACATTGTGTTGGGGTTTGATGAAGAATGATGAAATTGAGTTTGGGTTTATGATGAGAGAGAATATGAAAGATTTAAATCGAATGAATGAGTGATTGAAACCCTTAATCAAAGTATTTATGAAAATACCCTCAACGGCATTAACGTTCACCAGCAGTTGTAAGTTTATGCCTAAAAGCATTAACTTTTAACAGCAGTTGTAAGTTTATACTTAACAGCATTAACTTTCAACAGCAGTTGTAAGTTTATGCCTAATAGTATTAACTTTCAACAGCAGTAGTAAGTTAAGCCTGGCAGCATTAACTTTCAATAACAGTTGTAAGTTTATGCCTAACAGTATTAACTTTCAACAACAGTAGTAAGTTAAGTCTAGCAGCATTAACTTTGAATCACCAGCATTAACTCTAATTCAATTCTAATCAGCATTAACTCAAATTAACATTTTAGCTTACAAAATATCTCTGTCTATTTTTTATTTCTCTCAATTCTTTTTACTCACAATTCTCTCTGTCTATTTTTGATTTCTCTCAATTCTTTTAGCTCACAATTCTCTC
>BQNB010020566.1:20000-31430 GCA_026074375.1 Tanacetum coccineum
GAGACTTGAATTCAGCACCTCAAACAAGAAGAATGACAAAGAATTTGGAAGAACATGGTTTGTTTAGTTCAGTTCAGCAAAGAACAAACCATAAAGACTTTCAAAATTGCTTGTTTGCTTGCTTTTTATCACAAGAAGAACCCAAAAAGGTAATTCATGCATTGAAGGATCCAAGCTGGATAGAGGCTATGCAGGAAGAGCTTCTACAATTCAAGTTACAAGAAGTTTGGACCTTGGTGGATTTACCAAATGGCAAAAGGCCCATAGGCACTAAATAGGTCTTTAGGAATAAAAAGGATGAAAGAGGCATTGTGATAAAGAACAAAGAAATGTTGGTTGCTCAAGGGTATACACAAGAAGAAGGGATTGACTATGATGAAGTCTTTGCCCCTGTTGTAAGAATTGAAGCAATTAGGCTATTTTTAGCCTATGCCTCATTTAAAGACTTTGTGGTGTACCAGATGGATGTCAAGAGTGCTTTTCTTTATGGTAAGATTGAAGAGGAAGTATATGTTTGTCAACCACCAGGATTTGAAGATCCAGACTTCCCTGATAGAGTATACAAAGTAGAAAAGGCACTTTGTGGACTGTATTATGCTCCCAGAGCTTGGTATGAAACATTGTTAACTTATTTGTTGGACAATGGGTTTCAGAGAGGAAAGATAGACAACACTTTGTTTATCAGAAGGGACAAAGGTGATATTCTGTTAGTTCATGTGTATGTAGATGATATCATTTTTAGTTCTACAAAGAAGTTATTATGCACTAAGTTTGAGAAGATGATGCATAAGAAGTTTCAGATGAGTTCTATACGTAAACTCACATTATTCTTAGGACTGCAAGTAAAGCAGAAGGAGGAAGGGATTTTTATCAGTTAAGACAAGTATGTGACTGATATTTTGAAGAAATTTGGTTTTACTGAAGTCAAGACAGCAAGCACACCTATGGAAACTTAAAAGCTTTTGCTCAAGGATGAAGATGGTAAAGAAATGGATGTTCATTTTTATAGATCAATGATTGGTTTATTGATGTATCTTACTTCTTCAAGACCTGATATTACGTTTGTAGTGTGTGCCTGTGCAAGATACCAAGTCAACCCAAAAGTGTCACATCTTTATGTTGTGAAAAGGATTTTTTAGGTACTTAAAAGGTCAACCAAAATTGGGCCTTTAGTATCCAAAAGATTCACCTTTTGATTTGGTAGTATACACTGATAGTGATTATGTTAGAGCAAGCTTGGATAGGAAGTCCACAACAAGAGGTTGTCAATTCCTTGGGTGTAGATTGATTTCATGGCAATGCAAGAAACAAACTGTGGTTGCAAATTCCACAACAGAAGCTGATTATGTGGCTGCTTCAAGTTACTGTGGACAAGTACTTTGGATTCAGAATCAATTACTTGATTATAGGTATAATTTCTTGCATACCAAGATCTTTATTGATAATAACAATACTATTTGCATAATTAAAAATCCTGTTTTTCATTCAAAAATAAAGCATATAGAGATCAGACATCATTTTATTAGAGATTACAATGAAAAGAAATTGATTCAAATGGTTAAAATCCATACTGACAAAAATGTTGCAGATTTGCTTACAAAAGCTTTTGATGTAAGTAGATTTCAATATTTGACTGCTAGTATTGGAATGTTAAATCTCTAAAATCTTTTATCTCTTTATGTTTTTGTAGAGTTTTGTATGAATTAGTACGGTTATTCATGTCATCAAAAGTTTCTGCTGTTAAGTATAATTAGTGATGCTAGTTATACTTAATACTGCTAAGTTAATGCTGTTAGTTATACTTAATACTGCTGGTATAATTAACATTGTGAGAAAAAGAATTGAGAGAGTTGGTGAGAATAAAAACAGACAGAGTGATTTGGTGAGTAAAAGAATTGAGAGAATTTGTGAGTTGAAAAACAAAAAGAGAGCCGTATGAAATAAAAACAGACAGAGAGTTTTGGTAAGTAAAAGAATTGAGAGAAATGGTGAGTTGAAAAGCAGAAAGAGAGATGAATATATTAACAACAGAAAGAGTGTTTAGACTGGAATTGAATTTAATACTGACTCAAAGTTAATGCCGCTAGACATAAACTTACTACTGTTGTTGGAAGTTAATGTTGCTAGGCATAACTTACTACTGTTGTTGGAAGTTAATGTTGCTAGGCATAAACTTACTACTGCTGTTAGAGGTTAATGCTGCTAGGCATAAACTTACTACTGATGTTGGAAGTTAATGCTGCTAGGCATAAACTTACTACTGTTGATGAAAGTTAATGCTGGCAGGCATAAACTTACAACTGTTGGTGAACGTTAATGTTGTTGATGGTATTTTCATAAATACTTCGATTAAAGGTTTCAGTCACTCATTTAATCATATACTCTCTAATCATAAACCCTAACTCAATTTCATCATTCATCATCAAAACCCAACACAATGACGACCCTACAGTTTGCTAATACTCACAACATGGTCACGTTTTTGTCTAAACATGCTGAAAGTGAAGGGTTTAAACAAATTGTAGATTTTCTGAATGCAAACACCATAATGTATGATTTAACCGTTAATCCCACTATATACACTTCGTGTATTGAACAATTTTGGGCTACTGTCAAGGTGAAAACTGTCAATGGGGTGGTTTTTCAATCACTTCATTTAATGATTTCATTCAATCATATACTCTCTAATCACAAACCTAACTCAATTTCATCATTTCAACATCAAAACCCTACCAATGACGGACCCTACTGTTTGCTGCATACTCACATTTTGGTCGTTTTTTTGTCTCCTAAAACACGCTGAAAGTGAAGGGTTTTTGAGCAGGATAGTGGATTTTTTGTATGTAATTTCCATAAGAATAGTGCACTAATGTAATCCTACAATCCTAAATACTTCGTGTATTCAATCTGTTCTGGGCTATTGTCAAGGCGTGGGGGGAAAACTATCAATGGGGATGTATATTTAAAAGGCTTCGTGGATGGAAAGATAGATTATCATTACTGAGTCTTTATGAGAAGAGATCTTTAATAGAGATGCTGAAGGTAGTGATTGTTACCCTAATGCTCTATCTTTGAACAGCTTACAATCATAGGTTATGAGAAATTTTATGAGAAAGTTTTACAAAAACTTCACTTTCTATAACGGCCATTCTTTTCCCATCAATGAAACATTTCATACTCTATTATAACTGTTTTCAAATGTCTAATGCCTAAGACTACTTCATGGAATGAGTTTAGTAGCACTATGGCATCTGCAATCATCTGTTTAGCTACAAACTAAAAGTTTAACTTTTCAAAGTACATATTTGAAAGTATGGTGAAGAACTTGGAGAATGTGTCTGGTAAATTCTTGATGTATCCAAGATTTGTACAAGTGTTTTTGGAGAAACAACTAGAAGGAATGTCAAATCATAAAGGATTTATGTTACACCCTCTCACACTAAAAAGATTTTTGGAAACATAAGAAAGGTAGGGAAAGGCTTTTCTGGAAGAGAACACCCTTATTTCAAACAATGGTGGTACAACATCAAGAAGAAATGGGTAAAGGTTCAGCAAATCCTACTGATCCCCATCACACACCCACTATTATTCAACCATCAACATCTCAACCTTAAAAGAAACAAAAACCTAGGAGGCCTAAGATAAAGGACACTAAGATACTTTAGTCTAGTGGTCCTACAGACAATGTAGCAGATGAGGCTGTCAATGATGAGATGGATGACAGTTTGGAAAGGGCTGCCACTACTGCTACTAGCTTAGATGCAAAGTAGGATAGGGGTAACATCAATAAGACCTAATTCAAGACAACACCTAATGAACAAAGTTCCCTAGGAGCTAGTTCAAGTGGAGGTTCTGGGCGCCAAGAAACCATAAGGGATACAATTGCTCAGACTAGGTCTGAGAAGGTATCTAAATATTCTAATGATCTACTACTCGCAAGAGGTAACACACTTCGAAGTGGTGAGGATAGATTGAAACTTGAGGAATTGATGGAAATTTGTACCAAATTGCAACAAAGAGTTTTTGACCTGGAGAACACAAAGATCTGCTAAGCTTCGGGAAATTACAAGTTTAAAACTGAGAGTCAAGAAGTTAGAAAAGAAAGGAGGATCAAGAACTCACAAGCTCAAAAGATTATACAAGGTTGGTATATCTGCAAGAATGGTTTCCTCTGATGATGCTAGTTTGGATGATCAGGAGGATGTATTCAAACAGGGGAGGAAAATTGATGACATTGATAAAGATGCAGAGATTACATTGATTGATGATACTCAGGGGAGGTATGGTGATGATCTAATGTTTGATACTGGTGTTCTTGATGATGTAGATGTGTGTGAGGACGGATATGGATGAAAAGAGTTTTATGTCGGCTGAAAAGGGAAGTACAAACAGTACTGTAATTAGTTACTTCTATAACACAATTGTGTTTCAAGTCATTGACGACGTCGATAAATCCACAATGTACCTTTTGTATTGTATGCAATTGCTTCAAATCATAAATGTTAAGCTGAATCGCGTAAGTTAAAAATTAGCGTTCAATGTAAACTGGCATCAATCAATTAAGCGTTTACATCAATCAAGTATTAAATAATTATTTTGAGAATAATTATGATCCTTGTTCATTTAGTTTATTGGTTACGTAAGTTAAATACGTTTCGCGACAAATTAAGTTTGGGCATACCCGGAACCACAAAACTAATTATGCGCTTCAACAAATACCTACGTTTTTATGACCGCCTTAGAGTTGGTCAACAGGAGGGTCACTTACCAGGTAGATGTTTGCACTAGAGAGAGTTCAGAGTTTTGCACATGATGCCCAGAAGGATCGTGCAGCTGTGAGAGCTGAGATTGAGGTATTGAGGAGAGAGAGACATGCTTACGAGCAAGAGAGTATGGAGACCCGTCAGGCCTTGGCTAGGTCTGAGGCTCAATTTGCTAGAGGCCTTTAGTGGCCCCGAGTTTGTTTAGAGACTGAGGTTTGCGTCCCACGAGTGGGCAGCTGTCAGGTTGCAAATGATCTTGCTGTTTCCAGCATATAATTGCGTACCCAGGCCCTGGAGGCTGGGGTTTTGCACGCGTTGACAATTGGAGGACTCTATGGTAGCAGTTCCTAGACTTTGGTTATGATTGTATATACTATGCAGTCTGTTAGTTTTATGGGTTACTCCCAGCTAGATGCGGTATCGAGATCTTTTGTTTGGTCTGGCCTATCCTTGTATAGATCTATTGTTTGATTAGCTATCCTATATAGCTACTAAGGATTACGAGGTAACTCGGCTAGTAGGGCTCTATGTTGATTTTCTTTTGTCAACCTAGCGATTGGGAAGCATTGGTGTACAAACAGATCATGTATTTTTCAGATTTTATATGTTAAATGGATGTTTATGTTATGTCGATATCTTGTGTTGGTTATATGTTTCACTGTGTGATGTGATCTTTTTATTTATGACGCATATGTTATGTCACGTTATGATTGTATTGAAATATAACGGGTATTGTATTTTCTTGTGATTGAAGAAAATGGCACCAAAGAGAACCACAAGATCAACTCCAGTCACACCAACCCCAAATGCAACACCAACCACAACTGTTACTGAGGCACAACTTAGCCTTATTTAACCCAAGGATTTGCTGACTGCATTGGCTAAAGCGGAGAAGCAAGCAAGGGTTAGGAATGGCTATAATAGCAATGGTTCAGGGACCAAGGCTAGCCAAGATGCTCCGCGAATGCTCTTACTTGAATTTGGAAATGCAAAACCTTTGGACTTCAAAGCACTGAGGGAAGTTGTGGGACTCAACTCATGGTTTGAGAAAATGGAATTTAATCCTTCTTTTGGAAGTCTGTGTTTAGCATTAGCAAATGCACAGTAGCTAGTCAAGTCAAATTTGCGACTTGCACTCTACAAGACGATGCACTTACATGGTGGAATGCCCATGTTAAGACCACTACCCCCGAAGCAGATCATGCCATGCCATGGGCAGCACTGAAGAAAATGATGACTGATAAATACTGCCCAAGGGGTAAGATCAAGAAGATTGAGACTGAGATGTGGAATCTTAAGGTTAGGGGCACCGATGTGGTGGCCTATAGTCGACGATTTCAGCAACTAGCTTTGATGTGTTCCAGGATGTTCCTAGAAGAGATAGACAAGATTGAAAGATTCGGTGGCTTGCCCGATATTATTGTGATAAATGCGTTAGTGTAAAGGATCAAAGCCAAAAAACTATGCAAGAGACTATCGAGTTTACAAACGGTGTTGTGGATGAGAAGACCCGTTGCCTATGCTGATACGTCAGCAGAAAGAGATGAAAGGAAAAGAAAGTATGATGATCTTTCCAAGAACAATAAAAACCAACAGAATAAGAGGCAGAACACAGGCCAGGCTAACACCGCAGGCAATAGTGGCAGGAAATCATACGCCGGGTCTAAACCTCTATGTTCCAAGTGTAATTACAATCTATTTGAAAGGTCCTTGTCCACCTTAAGTGCAATAACTGCAAAGGGGTTTGGCCTGCGACCAAGGATGTAGAATCCGGCTGCCAACATAACTCAACCACAAACAACATCGACAATAATCAGTAGGGCAACGGTGCTATGTGTGCGTGAGCTAAAGGCGTTTTAAATGGAAACTGCAAAGACTGAGAAAACAATGACCGGTGTAATCAAGCTGGGAATGGACAGGGCTCAGCAAAGGTTGTAAGTGTTGGAAAGTTTATGGGGGCAAACCCAGATAACGTCGTATGGGGGGTACGTTCCTCTAAAACGTACGCTATCTTATATCTTATTTGATACGGGTGCCGATTCTAAGTTTTTGTGTCTACTACATTTAGCTCCCCAGATTGACATAATGCCATCTACCCTAGATCACTATTGTGGATGTCCAAAACTAGCTGTCAGGAGAATAATTGGGTTAAATTAATATCCTTAAGGGTTGCACATTAACCATCCTAAACCACCAATTCAACATAAACTTAATGCCTGTTAGAACTTGGTAGTTTTGATTGCTTTAATCGGTATGTATGTTTGGCGAAGTACCATCGGTCATTTTATTGTGCCGAGAAGATGTTTGCATCCCCTGGAGAAAATAAAACCTTAATCATACTCGGCGATGGAAGTCACCAGGGAACTGTGACAGAATAAACATCATTTCTGCACTAAAACGCAGAGAGATAGAAAGAAGTACATTGGAAGAGGTTTCCTGTCTTTTTGGAACATGTCACTGCAAAAGAGGTTGAAGAAAAGTCAGAGAAGAGCGACTTGAGGACGTACCAATAGTTCAAGACTTTCCCGAAGTATTTCCTGTAGGACTTGTCGGGTCTTCCTCAGACTCGACAAGTGGAGTTGCAAATTGATTGGGTTACTTATTTTTAGTGCTGCACCGGTAGCACGGGCACCTTATCGATTGGCGCCTTCCGAAATGAAAGAGTTATCTGAGCAACTGAAAGAACTATCCGACAAAGGCTTTATAAGACCCAGTTCCTCACCCTAGGGAGCTCCAGTCTTGTTTGTCAAGAAGAAAGACGAATCATTCCGGATGTGCATTGACTATCGGGAATTAAACAAACTGACAGTGAAGAACCGTTATCCACTCCCGAGAATTGATGATTTATTTGATCAGCTTCAAGGGTCGAGTGTCTACTCGAAGATCGACCTAAGGTCAGGTTATCACCAACTAAGGGTTCGAGAAGAAGACATTTCGAAGACTGCCTTCAGAACTCGTTACGGCCATTACGAATTTCAAGTTATGTCGTTTGGTTTGACAAACGCACTTGCCGTATTCATGGACCTTATGAATCGAGTATGCAAACCATATCTAGATAAATTCGTAATTGTCTTTATTGACGATATTTTGATCTATTCCAAGAACAAGCAAGAGCACGAAGAGCATCTGAAGATAATATTGGAGTTGTTGAAGAAAGAGGAGTTGTATGCCAAATTTTCCAAATGTGAATTTTGGATTCCCAAAGTATAGTTCCTCAGTCATGTGATCGATAGTGAAGGACTTCAATGTGGATCCAGCCAAGATTGAATCCATTAAAGATGCGCCTCTCCTAAGTACCAACGGTGATTCGTCAATTTTTTAGGTCTTGCTGGGTTCTATCGAGATTCATTGACAGGGTTTTCAAGATCGCAAACCATGACTAAGGCTTACTCAAAAGAAGGTCAAGTTTGTTGATGAGTTGGGGCGAATAAATAAGAAGCAGCTTTTGGCTTTTCAACTGTTGAAGCAAAAGTTATGACAGTGCACCAATCCTTGCATTGCCTGTTGAAGGAACGAAGATTTTCCTCGTATACTGCGGGACGCTTCAAAGAAGTGTTTGGGCGCTGTGTTGATGCAAAGAGAAAAGGTGATTTCTTATGCATCAAGCCAGTTAAAAATTCATGAGAAGAACTATACAACTCATGATTTGGAACTTGGATCAGTGGTGTTCGCTCTCAAGATCTGGAGACATTATTTATATGGAACTAGTGTACGGTGTTCACTGATAATAAGAGTTCTGCAACAATTTTAGATCTCAAAAAAGAGATTGAACCATGAGCAACGGCCGATGGTTAAGAGTTGCTAAGTGATTACGATGTGCTATTCGTTATCACTCGGGGAAAGCAAATGTCGTTTGTTGATGCTTTAAGCTAGGAAAAAGAACGGAGAACCACCATTAAGAGATCGAGCCTTCAGTCATGACTATTTGTTGGATTTCCCAAAACTGATCTTCAATGCTCAATATGACTGAAGCGCGAGAAAAACCAGAGAACATTAAGTGTGAAGATGTTGGGGAATGTTGATTGAAACGTTTAAATTTCTAGAAAGCGATTAGAGAACAAAAGTTGGAAACACAAGCGTGCGGATGGAACCCTATGCCTCAATGGGCAGGGAGGTTGGCTACCTTGTTATGGCGATTTGCGGACTGTAATCATGCACGAGTCCCACAAATCAAAATACTCTATTCATTCGGGTTTCGATAAAATGTACCAAGACATGAAGAAGCTATGTTGGTGGCCCAACATGAAAGCCGACATAGCCACTTCAGTTAGCAAGTGTTTGACCTGTGTAAGGAAGGCCGAAATCAAATGGCCATCTGGATTGTGGTACAACTTAAGATACACTGAATAGAAAGTGGGTCAACATCACCATGGTTTTTGTTACAAACTCCTAAGTCGTCGCATAGGCTACGAAACATTTGGGTGCTTCGTTGCAGATCTCACTAATCTGCGATCTTCCACGGTGAAAGAGACTAATCTTTGGACAAAAGTTGAAGAATGTAACTGAAGGAGGGGGCCGCAGTGGTCACGAGCCTTGGAATACCGTCTCAATCATTTGTGTTGCGACTCAAGATTCGCATCAAATTTCTGGAGGTCACTTCAGACGATTGGGTTCTAATTTGGGATGAGTACAGCGTGGCATCCCACAAATAGGACGGTCAAAGCGAGAGGAACTATTCAAAACTCTCGAAGATAGGTTGCGTGCTTGTGCAATCGAACTTTGGAAAATGTTTGGGTTAAACCATTTACAATTAGGCGTGTTCGTCTATTAACAATAGCTATCACAGACCGAACTTCAAGGCCGCACCAATTTGAAGCTCTTTATGGGCGAAAGTGTCGTTCAACTGTTTGTTGGGGACTAAAGTTGGTAGAAGCTCAAATCCTTGGTCTCGGTCCAGAACTAATTCAAGAGACCACTGAGAAAATCATCCAGATCAAGCAAAGGATGCAAGCCGCTCGTGATCGACAGAAGAGTTACGCTGACTTGAAGCGTAAACCAATGGAATTCCAAGTCGGGGATAAAGTTATGCTTAAAGTTTCGCCTTGGAAAGGGGTCGTACGTTTTGGCAAACGGGGGAAGTTAAACCCTAGGTATGTTGGACCTTTCAAGGTGTTAGAAAAGGTTGGAGAGGTTGCTTACAAGCTCGAGCTTCCTGAAGAGCTGAGCAGAGTTCATAATACATTCCATGTGTCCAACCTGAAAAAGTGTCATGCCGACGAACCATTAGCCGTTCTGTTGGATGGACTTCATCTTGATGACAAGCTTCATTTTGTTGAGGAACCATTAGAAATAGTGGGCCGTGAAGTTAAACGGTTGAAGCGAAGCCGAATCCCATTAGTCAAGGTTCGATGGAACTCCAAGAGAGGTCCTGAGTTCACGTGGGAACGTGAAGACCAATTCGAGAAGAAATACCCACACCTCTTCACCAAGACCACACCGTCGTCAAGTGCTGCATTGTGAGCCTTGAGGACAAGGCTCGTTTAATGGGGGAAGTCTATAACACCCTGTGTTTTCAAGTCATTGACGATGTCGATAAATCTACTATTTTATTTTTAGTGTCGTACGCTTTTGCTTGTAATTTCATGTATAAAGTAAAATCGCGTAAGCTAAAAATTAGCGTTCAATGTAAACGGGCATCAAACAATTAAATGTTTACATCAATCAAGTATTAAATAATTATTTTGAGAATAATTATGGTCTTTGTTCATTTTATTTTTCAGATACGTAAAGTGTATACGTTTCGCGATAATTACGTTTAGGCATACCCGGAACCACGTTAATTAATCTACGCTTCAACAAATGCCAAATATTATTTACAATGACCAAAGTTTATAAAGCTTATCACAAATGTTATATGGAACGCCCCCTATATAGATAATAACCAAGACATATCACTTTGCAAGTATACTTTCAATTAAAACACTACACTTTACATGATATACTTTTATTTAACAAAGTTTACTTCCACTTTATGCAAGTAACTTTATACTTCCATTTTTATTACAACTAGCTAGATATTTCAAGAAAACACATTCCTTAAAACCATGGGACAATCTCAACTATTACATGGCAAGAAAACATGTTCATTAATTAGTTAGTGAAGTACCTAATGAGTTAGTAAGAAAACTAGCTTTACTATTGCAATCTTTTTGACCTTATGATGCCGCCCCACTATTTCCCTCCCCCTTAGACTAGTCAATGGTCTTTGACTTCACTAGGACACTTAGAACTTATACTTGTAGTATAAATAAAATGCATTAGTCCTAGTTTTCTCATACACTACATTTCTTTAAAGAAAAACTCACACCATTTCTCTCTTTTTGTCTTGAAACCCACGGCTCACCCCACTTTCTTTAAACTATCCATACAAAATTCAATTAAAACATTTACACACATCCTACAATGATATCTAAGGTCATACAAAAAGGTTTGGAAGCTTGGTTGGTTGATTAAGGAAGTTAATCAAAGAAAAAGGAAGATTAGGGTTTATTTGGAAGAATTAGGGTTTCATATTGTGCAAGCTTGGGTTTAAAGTCTAAACAAGGGTTTAGCACTTACTTGTCATCATCATACATCATCCCATTAAGGTTATCTAAAGTCTTTAACTTTTCATTTATATGATTATAGGTATATGTGATGCTTATGTAGTGAAATCACCATTAGGATA